>JAUMJL010001151.1:0-29891 GCA_033558185.1 Dromococcyx pavoninus | reverse complement strand
GTTGCGGGTCCAAAAAATGGATTGAGGAACACAAAAATGGATTGAAGAACCCAAAAAAGGGTTGAGGAACCGAAAATGGATTGGGAAACCAAAAAAGGATAGAGGGATCAAAAAATCGATTCAGGAACCCAATAATGGACTGAGGAAATCAAAAATGGACTGAGGAACACCAAAATAAATTGAGGAACCCAAAAATGTTCTGAGAAAAACAAGAATGGGCTGAGGGAACCAAAAATGGGCTGAGGGAACCAAAAATGGATTGAGGAACCAAAAACCAGATTGATGAATCTAAAAATGGAAAGAGGAACCCAAGAATGGATTGAGGAACCCAAAAAAGGATTGAGGAACCCAAAAATGGATTGAGAGACCCAAAAATGGACTGAGGAACTAAAATATGGTCTGAGGTACCCAAAAATGCATTGAGGGTCCAAAAATTGGATTGAGGAACCCAAAAATAAATTGAGCAACACAAAAAAGTTCTGAGGAAACCAGAAATGGGCTGAGGAACCCAATAATGAGCTGAGGAACCCAATAACGGGCTGAGTGAGCCCCAAAATGGTCTGAGGGAACCAAAAATAGATTGAGGAACCCAAAAATGTGCTGAGGGACACCAAAATTGACTGTGGAACCCCAAAAAAGATATAGGGACCCAAAAATGAGCTGAGGGATCAAAAAATGGATTGAGGGACAAAAAAACGGATTGAGCAACCCAGAAATGGGTGGAGAAACCCAAAAATGGGCTAAAGAAACCAAAAATGGATTGAGGAACCCAAAAATGTTCTGAGGAAACAAAACATGGTCTGAGGAACCCAAAAATGGGCTGAGGGACCCAAAAATGGCTGAGGGAACCAAAAATGGATTGAGGAACGCCAAAATAGATTGAGGAACCCAAAAATGTTCTGAGGAATCCAGAAATATTCTGAGAAACACAAAAATGGGCTGAGGGAATCAAAAATGGACTGAGGAACACAAAAATGATCTGAGGAAGCCAAAATGGGCTGGGCGACCCAAAAAATGGTCTGAGGGAACCAAAAATGGATTGAGGAACCCAAAAAAGGCTGAAGTCCCGAAAAATGGATTGAGGAAACCAGAAATGTATTGAAGGACCCAAAAATGGATTGAGGAACACAAAAATTGAATTCAGGAACGCAAAAATGAATTGAGGAACCAGAAATGGATAGAGGAACCCAAAATGGACTGAGGGACCCAAAAATGGGCTGGGGACCCAAAAAATGGATTGAGGAACCCAAAAAGGGATTGAGAAATCCAAAAATGGGCTCAGGAAGAGAAAAATGCATAGAGGAACACAAAAATGGATTGAGGAACCGAAAAAAGGACTGAGGAATCAAAAAATAGGCTGAAGACCGAAAAATGGATTGAGGGACCCAAAAAAGGGTTGAGGAACGCAAAAATGGAGTCAAGTACCCAAAAATGGATTGAGGGTCCAAGAAAAGGATACAGGAACCAAAAAATGGATTGAGGAACCCAAAAATGGATTGAGGAACCCAAAAAAAGATTGAGGAACCCAAAAATGGATTGAGGTAACCAAAAATGAACTGAGGAAACCAAAAATGGGCTGAACGACCCAAAAATGGGCTGAGCGACCCAAAAGTGGTCTGAGGAACCCAAAAATGGATTGAGGAACCCAAAGATGCATTGAGGGATCAAAAAATAGATTGAAGAAACAAGATATGGATTCATGGACCAAAAAATGGATTGAAGAACCCAAAAATGGGCTGAAGTCCCTAAAAAGGGATTGAGGAAACCAAAAATGTATTGAAGGACCCAAACATGGATTGAGGAATCAAAAAATGGATTGAGGAACTTAAAAATGGATTGAGGGACCCAAAAATGGGCTGAGGGAACCAAAATGGATTGAGGAACGCCAAAATAGATTGAGGAAACCAAAAATGTTTTGAGGAACCCAAAAATATTCTGAGAAACACAAAATGGGCTGAGGGAACCAAAAATGGGCTGAGGGAACAAAAAATGGATTGAGGAACCCAAAACCAGATTGATGAACCTAAGAATGCATTGAGGAACCCAAGAATGGATTGAGGAACCCCAAAAAGGATTGAGGAACCCAAAAATGGATTGGGAACCCAAAAAAAGGATAGAGGGATCAAAAAATCGATTCAGGAACCCAATAATGGACTGAGGGAATCAAAATGGACTGAGGAACACCAAAATAAATTGAGGAACCCAAAAATGTTCTGAGAAACACAATAATGGCTGAGGGACCAAAAAATGTTCTGAGGAAACCAAACGTGGTCTGAGGAACCCAAAAATGGGCGAGGGACCCCAAAATGGTCTGAGGGAACCAAAATGAACTGAGGAAATCCAAAATAGATTGAGGAACCCAAAAATGTTCTGAGGAACCCAGAAATATTCTGAGAAACACAAAAATGGCTGAGGGAACCAAAAATGGGCTGAGGGAACCAAAAATGCATCGAGGAACCCAAAAATAGATTGAGGAAACCAGAAATGTATTGAAGGACGCAAAAATGGATTGAGGAACACAAAAATTGAACTCAGGAACGCAAAAATGAATTGAGGAACCAAAAATGGATAGAGGAACCCAAAAATGGCTGAGGAACCTAAAAAAAGGGATAGGGACCCAAAAATGGGTTGGGGACCAAAAAATGGATTGAGGGTCTAAAAAATGGATTGAGGAATCAAAAAATGGATTGAGGAACTAAAAAATGGGCTGAGGAACCGAAAAAAAGGGCTGAGAACTTAAAAATGGACTTAGGGTCCAAAAAATGGGTTGCGGGTCCAAAAAATGGATTGAGGAACACAAAAATGGATTGAAGAACCCAAAAAAGGGTTGAGGAACCCAAAAATGGATTGGGAACCCAAAAAAAGGATAGAGGGATCAAAAAATCGATTCAGGAACCCAATAATGGACTGAGGGAATCAAAAATGGACTGAGGAACACCAAAATAAATTCAGGAACCCAAAAATGTTCTGAGAAACACAATAATGGGCTGAGGGAACCAAAAATGGGCTGAGGGAACCAAAAATGGATTGAGGAACCAAAAACCAGATTGATGAATCTAAAAATGGAAAGAGGAACCCAAGAATGGATTGAGGAACCCAAAAAAGGATTGAGGAACCCAAAAATGGATTGAGAGACCCAAAAATGGACTGAGGAACTAAAATATGGTCTGAGGTACCCAAAAATGCATTGAGGGTCCAAAAATTGGATTGAGGAACCCAAAAATGAATTGAGCAACACAAAAAAGTTCTGAGGAAACCAGAAATGGGCTGAAGAACCCAAAAATGAGCTGAGGAACCCAATAACGGGCTGAGTGAGCCCCAAAATGGTCTGAGGGAACCAAAAATGGATTGAGGAACCCAAAAATGTGCTGAGGGACACCAAAATTGACTGCGGAACCCCAAAAAAATATAGGGACCCAAAAATGAGCTGAGGGATCAAAAAATGGATTGAGGGACAAAAAAACGGATTGAGCAACCCAGAAATGGGTGGAGAAACCCAAAAATGGGCTAAAGAAACCAAAAATGGATTGAGGAACCCAAAAATGTTCTGAGGAAACCAAATATGGTCTGAGGAACCCAAAAATGGGCTGAGGGACCCAAAAAATGGGCTGAGGGAACCAAAAATGGATTGAGGAACGCCAAAATAGATTGAGGAACCCAAAAATGTTCTGAGGAATCCAGAAATATTCTGAGAAACACAAAAATGGGCTGAGGGAATCAAAAATGGACTGAGGAACACAAAAATGACCTGAGGAACCCAAAAATGGGCTGGGCGACCCAAAAAATGGTCTGAGGGAACCAAAAATGGATTGAGGAACCCAAAAAAGGGCTGAAGTCCCGAAAAATGGATTGAGGAAACCAGAAATGTATTGAAGGACCCAAAAATGGATTGAGGAACACAAAAATTGAATTCAGGAACGCAAAAATGAATTGAGGAACCAGAAATGGATAGAGGAACCCAAAAATGGACTGAGGGACCCAAAAATGGGCTGGGGACCCAAAAAATGGATTGAGGAACCCAAAAAGGGATTGAGAAATCCAAAAATGGGCTCAGGAAGAGAAAAATGCATAGAGGAACACAAAAATGGATTGAGGAACCGAAAAAAGGACTGAGGAATCAAAAAATAGGCTGAAGAACCGAAAAATGGATTGAGGGACCCAAAAAAGGGTTGAGGAACGCAAAAATGGAGTCAAGTACCCAAAAATGGATTGAGGGTCCAAGAAAAGGATACAGGAACCAAAAAATGGATTGAGGAACCCAAAAATGGATTGAGGAAACCAAAAAAAGATTGAGGAACCCAAAAATGGATTGAGGTAACCAAAAATGAACTGAGGAAACCAAAAATGGGCTGAACGACCCAAAAATGGGCTGAGCGACCCAAAAGTGGTCTGAGGAACCCAAAAATGGATTGAGGAACCCAAAGATGCATTGAGGGACCAAAAAATAGATTGAAGAAACAAAAAATGGATTCATGGAGCAAAACATGGTATTAAGACCCCAAAAATGGGCTGAAGGCCCGAAAAATGCATTGAGGAGAACAAAAATGTTTTGAAGGACCCAAAAATGAATTGAGGAACACAAAAATTGAATTCAGGAACGCAAAAATGAATTGAGGAACCAAAAATGGTTTGAGGAACCCCAAAATAGACTGAGGAACCGAAAAATGGGCTGCGGAACCCAAAAATAGTTTAAAGGGACCCAAAAAATGGATTGAGGAACCCAAAAATGGATTCAGTAAACCAAAAACGAATTGAGGAACGCAAAAACGGGCTGAAGAACCCAGAAGTGGATTGAGGGACCAAAACATAGATTGAGGAACCCAAAGAAGGATTGAGGGACCAAAAAATAGATTGAAGAAACAAAAAATGGATTCATGGACCAAAAAATGGATTGAAGAACCCAAAAATGGGCTGAAGTCCCTAAAAAGGGATTGAGGAAACCAAAAATGTATCGAAGGACCCAAACATGGATTGAGGAATCAAAAAATGGATTGAGGAACTTAAAAATGGATTGAGGGACCCAAAAATGGGCTGAGGGAACCAAAAATGGATCGAGGAACGCCAAAATAGATTGAGGAAACCAAAAATGTTTTGAGGAACCCAAAAATATTCTGAGAAACACAAAAATGGGCTGAGGGAACCAAAAATGGGCTGAGGGAACAAAAAATGGATTGAGGAACCCAAAACCAGATTGATGAACCTAAGAATGCATTGAGGAACCCAAGAATGGATTGAGGAACCCCAAAAAGGATTGAGGAACCCAAAAATGGATTGGGAACCCAAAAAAAGGATAGAGGGATCAAAAAATCGATTCAGGAACCCAATAATGGACTGAGGGAATCAAAAATGGACTGAGGAACACCAAAATAAATTGAGGAATCCAAAAATGTTCTGAGAAACACAGTAATGGGCTGAGGGACCCAAAATTGTTCTGAGGAATCCAAACGTGGTCTGAGGAAACCAAAAAATGGGCTGAGGGACCCCAAAATGGGCTGAGGGAACCAAAAATGGATTGAGGAAATCCAAAATAGATTGAGGAACCCAAAAATGTTCTGAGGAACCCAGAAATATTCTGAGAAACACAAAAATGGGCTGAGGGAACCAAAAATGGGCTGAGGGAACCAAAAATGCATCGAGGAACCCAAAAATAGATTGAGGAAACCAGAAATGTTTTGAAGGACGCAAAAATGGATTGAGGAACACAAAAATTGAACTCAGGAACGCAAAAATGAATTGAGGAACCAAAAATGGATAGAGGAACCCAAAAATGGGCTGAGGAACCTAAAAAAAGGGATAGGGACCCAAAAATGGGTTGGGGACCAAAAAATGGATTGAGGGTCTAAAAAATGGATTGAGGAATCAAAAAATGGATTGAGGAACTAAAAAATGGGCTGAGGAACCAAAAAAAAGGGCTGAGAACCTAAAAATGTATTGAGGGTCCAAAAAATGGGTTGCGGGTCCAAAAAATGGATTGAGGAACACAAAAATGGATTGAAGAACCCAAAAAAGGGTTGAGGAACCGAAAAATGGATTGGGAAACCAAAAAAAGGATAGAGGGATCAAAAAATCGATTCAGGAACCCAATAATGGACTGAGGAAATCAAAAATGGACTGAGGAACACCAAAATAAATTGAGGAACCCAAAAATGTTCTGAGAAAAACAAGAATGGGCTGAGGGAACCAAAAATGGGCTGAGGGAACCAAAAATGGATTGAGGAACCAAAAACCAGATTGATGAATCTAAAAATGGAAAGAGGAACCCAAGAATGGATTGAGGAACCCAAAAAAGGATTGAGGAACCCAAAAATGGATTGAGAGACCCAAAAATGGACTGAGGAACTAAAATATGGTCTGAGGTACCCAAAAATGCATTGAGGGTCCAAAAATTGGATTGAGGAACCCAAAAATAAATTGAGCAACACAAAAAAGTTCTGAGGAAACCAGAAATGGGCTGAGGAACCCAAAAATGAGCTGAGGAACCCAATAACGGGCTGAGTGAGCCCCAAAATGGTCTGAGGGAACCAAAAATGGATTGAGGAACCCAAAAATGTGCTGAGGGACACCAAAATTGACTGCGGAACCCCAAAAAAGATATAGGGACCCAAAAATGAGCTGAGGGATCAAAAAATGGATTGAGGGACAAAAAAACGGATTGAGCAACCCAGAAATGGGTGGAGAAACCCAAAAATGGGCTAAAGAAACCAAAAATGGATTGAGGAACCCAAAAATGTTCTGAGGAAACAAAACATGGTCTGAGGAACCCAAAAATGGGCTGAGGGACCCAAAAATGGGCTGAGGGAACCAAAAATGGATTGAGGAACGCCAAAATAGATTGAGGAACCCAAAAATGTTCTGAGGAATCCAGAAATATTCTGAGAAACACAAAAATGGGCTGAGGGAATCAAAAATGGACTGAGGAACACAAAAATGATCTGAGGAAGCCAAAAATGGGCTGGGCGACCCAAAAAATGGTCTGAGGGAACCAAAAATGGATTGAGGAACCCAAAAAAGGGCTGAAGTCCCGAAAAATGGATTGAGGAAACCAGAAATGTATTGAAGGACCCAAAAATGGATTGAGGAACACAAAAATTGAATTCAGGAACGCAAAAATGAATTGAGGAACCAGAAATGGATAGAGGAACCCAAAAATGGACTGAGGGACCCAAAAATGGGCTGGGGACCCAAAAAATGGATTGAGGAACCCAAAAAGGGATTGAGAAATCCAAAAATGGGCTCAGGAAGAGAAAAATGCATAGAGGAACACAAAAATGGATTGAGGAACCGAAAAAAGGACTGAGGAATCAAAAAATAGGCTGAAGAACCGAAAAATGGATTGAGGGACCCAAAAAAGGGTTGAGGAACGCAAAAATGGAGTCAAGTACCCAAAAATGGATTGAGGGTCCAAGAAAAGGATACAGGAACCAAAAAATGGATTGAGGAACCCAAAAATGGATTGAGGAACCCAAAAAAAGATTGAGGAACCCAAAAATGGATTGAGGTAACCAAAAATGAACTGAGGAAACCAAAAATGGGCTGAACGACCCAAAAATGGGCTGAGCGACCCAAAAGTGGTCTGAGGAACCCAAAAATGGATTGAGGAACCCAAAGATGCATTGAGGGATCAAAAAATAGATTGAAGAAACAAGATATGGATTCATGGACCAAAAAATGGATTGAAGAACCCAAAAATGGGCTGAAGTCCCTAAAAAGGGATTGAGGAAACCAAAAATGTATTGAAGGACCCAAACATGGATTGAGGAATCAAAAAATGGATTGAGGAACTTAAAAATGGATTGAGGGACCCAAAAATGGGCTGAGGGAACCAAAAATGGATTGAGGAACGCCAAAATAGATTGAGGAAACCAAAAATGTTTTGAGGAACCCAAAAATATTCTGAGAAACACAAAAATGGGCTGAGGGAACCAAAAATGGGCTGAGGGAACAAAAAATGGATTGAGGAACCCAAAACCAGATTGATGAACCTAAGAATGCATTGAGGAACCCAAGAATGGATTGAGGAACCCCAAAAAGGATTGAGGAACCCAAAAATGGATTGGGAACCCAAAAAAAGGATAGAGGGATCAAAAAATCGATTCAGGAACCCAATAATGGACTGAGGGAATAAAAAATGGACTGAGGAACACCAAAACAAATTGAGGAACCCAAAAATGTTCTGAGAAACACAATAATGGGCTGAGGGAACCAAAAATGGATTGAGGAACCAAAAACCAGATTGATGAATCTAAAAATGGAAAGAGGAACCCAAGAATGGATTGAGGAACCCAAAAAAGGATTGAGGAACCCAAAAATGGATTGAGAGACCCAAAAATGGACTGAGGAACTAAAATATGGTCTGAGGTACCCAAAAATGCATTGAGGGTCCAAAAATTGGATTGAGGAACCCAAAAATGAATTGAGCAACACAAAAAAGTTCTGAGGAAACCAGAAATGGGCTGAGGAACCCAAAAATGAGCTGAGGAACCCAATAACGGGCTGAGTGAGCCCCAAAATGGTCTGAGGGAACCAAAAATGGATTGAGGAACCCAAAAATGTGCTGAGGGACACCAAAATTGACTGCGGAACCCCAAAAAAGATATAGGGACCCAAAAATGAGCTGAGGGATCAAAAAATGGATTGAGGGACAAAAAAACGGATTGAGCAACCCAGAAATGGGTGGAGAAACCCAAAAATGGGCTAAAGAAACCAAAAATGGATTGAGGAACCCAAAAATGTTCTGAGGAAACCAAACATGGTCTGAGGAACCCAAAAATGGGCTGAGGGACCCAAAAAATGGGCTGAGGGAACCAAAAATGGATTGAGGAACGCCAAAATAGATTGAGGAACCCAAAAATGTTCTGAGGAATCCAGAAATATTCTGAGAAACACAAAAATGGGCTGAGGGAATCAAAAATGGTCTGAGGAACCCAAAAATGAGCTGAGGAACCCAAAAATGGGCTGGGCGACCCAAAAAATGGTCTGAGGGAACCAAAAATGGATTGAGGAACCCAAAAATGGATTCAGTAAACCAAAAACGGATTGAGGAACCCAAAAATGGGCTGAAGAACCCAAAAGTGGATTGAGGGACCAAAACATAGATTGAGGAACCCAAAGAAGGATTGAGGGATCAAAAAATAGATTGAAGAAACAAGAAATGGATTCATGGACCAAAAAATGGATTGAAGAACCCAAAAATGTGCTGAAGTCCCTAAAAAGGGATTGAGGAAACCAAAAATGTATTGAAGGACCCAAACATGGATTGAGGAATCAAAAAATGGATTGAGGAACTTAAAAATGGGCTGAGGGACCCAAAAATGGGCTGAGGGAACCAAAAATGGATTGAGGAACGCCAAAATAGATTGAGGAAACCAAAAATGTTTTGAGGAACCCAAAAATATTCTGAGAAAAACAAAAATGGGCTGAGGGAACAAAAAATGGATTGAGGAACCCAAAACCAGATTGATGAACCTAAGAATGCATTGAGGAACCCAAGAATGGATTGAGGAACCCCAAAAAGGATTGAGGAACCCAAAAATGGATTGGGAACCCAAAAAAAGGATAGAGGGATCAAAAAATCGATTCAGGAACCCAATAATGGACTGAGGGAATCAAAAATGGACTGAGGAACACCAAAATAAATTGAGGAACCCAAAAATGTTCTGAGAAACACAATAATGGGCTGAGGGACCCAAAAATGTTCTGAGGAAACCAAACGTGGTCTGAGGAACCCAAAAATGGGCTGAGGGACCCCAAAATGGGCTGAGGGAACCAAAAATGGATTGAGGAAATCCAAAATAGATTGAGGAACCCAAAAATGTTCTGAGGAACCCAGAAATATTCTGAGAAACACAAAAATGGGCTGAGGGAACCAAAAATGGGCTGAGGGAACCAAAAATGCATCGAGGAACCCAAAAATAGATTGAGGAAACCAGAAATGTATTGAAGGACGCAAAAATGGATTGAGGAACACAAAAATTGAACTCAGGAACGCAAAAATGAATTGAGGAACCAAAAATGGATAGAGGAACCCAAAAATGGGCTGAGGAACCTAAAAAAAGGGATAGGGACCCAAAAATGGGTTGGGGACCAAAAAATGGATTGAGGGTCTAAAAAATGGATTGAGGAATCAAAAAATGGATTGAGGAACTAAAAAATGGGCTGAGGAACCGAAAAAAAGGGCTGAGAACTTAAAAATGGACTTAGGGTCCAAAAAATGGGTTGCGGGTCCAAAAAATGGATTGAGGAACACAAAAATGGATTGAAGAACCCAAAAAAGGGTTGAGGAACCCAAAAATGGATTGGGAACCCAAAAAAAGGATAGAGGGATCAAAAAATCGATTCAGGAACCCAATAATGGACTGAGGGAATCAAAAATGGACTGAGGAACACCAAAATAAATTGAGGAACCCAAAAATGTTCTGAGAAACACAAGAATGGGCTGAGGGAACCAAAAATGGGCTGAGGGAACCAAAAATGGATTGAGGAACCAAAAACCAGATTGATGAATCTAAAAATGGAAAGAGGAACCCAAGAATGGATTGAGGAACCCAAAAAAGGATTGAGGAACCCCAAAATGGATTGAGAGACCCAAAAATGGACTGAGGAACTAAAATATGGTCTGAGGTACCCAAAAATGCATTGAGGGTCCAAAAATTGGATTGAGGAACCCAAAAATGAATTGAGCAACACAAAAAAGTTCTGAGGAAACCAGAAATGGGCTGAGGAACCCAAAAATGAGCTGAGGAACCCAATAACGGCCTGAGTGAGCCCCAAAATGGTCTGAGGGAACCAAAAATAGATTGAGGAACCCAAAAATGTGCTGAGGGACACCAAAATTGACTGCGGAACCCCAAAAAAATATAGGGACCCAAAAATGAGCTGAGGGATCAAAAAATGGATTGAGGGACAAAAAAACGGATTGAGCAACCCAGAAATGGGTGGAGAAACCCAAAAATGGGCTAAAGAAACCAAAAATGGATTGAGGAACCCAAAAATGTTCTGAGGAAACCAAACATGGTCTGAGGAACCCAAAAATGGGCTGAGGGACCCAAAAAATGGGCTGAGGGAACCAAAAATGGATTGAGGAACGCCAAAATAGATTGAGGAACCCAAAAATGTTCTGAGGAATCCAGAAATATTCTGAGAAACACAAAAATGGGCTGAGGGAATCAAAAATGGTCCGAGGAAGCCAAAAATGAGCTGAGGAACCCAAAAATGGGCTGGGCGACCCAAAAAATGGTCTGAGGGAACCAAAAATGGATTGAGGAACCCAAAAAAGGGCTGAAGTCCCGAAAAATGGATTTAGGAAACCAGAAATGTATTGAAGGACCCAAAAATGGATTGAGGAACACAAAAATTGAATTCAGGAACGCAAAAATGAATTGAGGAACCAGAAATGGATAGAGGAACCCAAAAATGGACTGAGGGACCCAAAAATGGGCTGGGGACCCAAAAAATGGATTGAGGAACCCAAAAAGGGATTGAGAAATCCAAAAATGGGCTCAGGAAGAGAAAAATGCATAGAGGAACACAAAAATGGATTGAGGAACCGAAAAAAGGACTGAGGAATCAAAAAATAGGCTGAAGAATCGAAAAATGGATTGAGGGACCCAAAAAAGGGTTGAGGAACGCAAAAATGGAGTCAAGTACCCAAAAATGGATTGAGGGTCCAAGAAAAGGATACAGGAACCAAAAAATGGATTGAGGAACCCAAAAATGGATTGAGGAACCCAAAAAAAGATTGAGGAACCCAAAAATGGATTGAGGTAACCAAAAATGAACTGAGGAAACCAAAAATGGGCTGAACGACCCAAAAATGGGCTGAGCGACCCAAAAGTGGTCTGAGGAACCCAAAAATGGATTGAGGAACCCAAAGATGCATTGAGGGACCAAAAAATAGATTGAAGAAACAAAAAATGGATTCATGGAGCAAAACATGGTATTAAAACTCCAAATATGGGCTGAAGGCCCGAAAAATGCATTGAGGAGAACAAAAATGTTTTGAAGGACCCAAAAATGAATTGAGGAACACAAAAATTGAATTCAGGAACGCAAAAATGAATTGAGGAACCAAAAATGGTTTGAGGAACCCCAAAATAGACTGAGGAACCGAAAAATGGGCTGCGGAACCCAAAAATAGTTTAAAGGGACCCAAAAATGGATTGAGGAACCCAAAAATGGATTCAGTAAACCAAAAACGGATTGAGGAACCCAAAAATGGGCTGAAGAACCCAAAAGTGGATTGAGGGACCAAAACATAGATTGAGGAACCCAAAGAAGGATTGAGAGATCAAAAAATAGATTGAAGAAACAAGAAATGGATTCATGGACCAAAAAATGGATTGAAGAACCCAAAAATGGGCTGAAGTCCCTAAAAAGGGATTGAGGAAACCAAAAATGTATCGAAGGACCCAAACATGGATTGAGGAATCAAAAAATGGATTGAGGAACTTAAAAATGGATTGAGGGACCCAAAAATGGGCTGAGGGAACCAAAAATGGATTGAGGAACGCCAAAATAGATTGAGGAAACCAAAAATGTTTTGAGGAACCCAAAAATATTCTGAGAAACACAAAAATGGGCTGAGGGAACCAAAAATGGGCTGAGGGAACAAAAAATGGATTGAGGAACCCAAAACCAGATTGATGAACCTAAGAATGCATTGAGGAACCCAAGAATGGATTGAGGAACCCCAAAAAGGATTGAGAAACCCAAAAATGGATTGGGAACCCAAAAAAAGGATAGAGGGATCAAAAAATCGATTCAGGAACCCAATAATGGACTGAGGGAATCAAAAATGGACTGAGGAACACCAAAATAAATTGAGGAACCCAAAAATGTTCTGAGAAACACAATAATGGGCTGAGGGACCCAAAAATGTTCTGAGGAAACCAAACGTGGTCTGAGGAACTTAAAAATGGGCTGAGGGACCCCAAAATGGGCTGAGGGAACCAAAAATGGATTGAGGAAATCCAAAATAGATTGAGGAACCCAAAAATGTTCTGAGGAACCCAGAAATATTCTGAGAAACACAAAAATGGGCTGAGGGAACCAAAAATGGTCTGAGGGAACCAAAAATGCATCGAGGAACCCAAAAATAGATTGAGGAAACCAGAAATGTATTGAAGGACGCAAAAATGGATTGAGGAACACAAAAATTGAACTCAGGAACGCAAAAATGAATTGAGGAACCAAAAATGGATAGAGGAACCCAAAAATGGGCTGAGGAACCTAAAAAAAGGGATAGGGACCCAAAAATGGGTTGGGGACCAAAAAATGGATTGAGGGTCTAAAAAATGGATTGAGGAATCAAAAAATGGATTGAGGAACTAAAAAATGGGCTGAGGAACCGAAAAAAAGGGCTGAGAACCTAAAAATGGATTGAGGGTCCAAAAAATGGGTTGCGGGTCCAAAAAATGGATTGAGGAACACAAAAATGGATTGAAGAACCCAAAAAAGGGTTGAGGAACCCAAAAATGGATTGGGAACCCAAAAAAAGGATAGAGGGATCAAAAAATCGATTCAGGAACCCAATAATGGACTGAGGGAATCAAAAATGGACTGAGGAACACCAAAATAAATTGAGGAACCCAAAAATGTTCTGAGAAAAACAAGAATGGGCTGAGGGAACCAAAAATGGATTGAGGAACCAAAAACCAGATTGATGAATCTAAAAATGGAAAGAGGAACCCAAGAATGGATTGAGGAACCCAAAAAAGGATTGAGGAACCCAAAAATGGATTGAGAGACCCAAAAATGGACTGAGGAACTAAAATATGGTCTGAGGTACCCAAAAATGCATTGAGGGTGCAAAAATTGGATTGAGGAACCCAAAAATAAATTGAGCAACACAAAAAAGTTTTGAGGAAACCAGAAATGGGCTGAGGAACCCAATAATGAGCTGAGGAACCCAATAACGGGCTGAGTGAGCCCCAAAATGGTCTGAGGGAACCAAAAATGGATTGAGGAACCCAAAAATGTGCTGAGGGACACCAAAATTGACTGCGGAACCCCAAAAAAGATATAGGGACCCAAAAATGAGCTGAGGGATCAAAAAATGGATTGAGGGACAAAAAAACGGATTGAGCAACCCAGAAATGGGTGGAGAAACCCAAAAATGGGCTAAAGAAACCAAAAATGGATTGAGGAACCCAAAAATGTTCTGAGGAAACCAAACATGGTCTGAGGAACCCAAAAATGGGCTGAGGGACCCAAAAAATGGGCTGAGGGAACCAAAAATGGATTGAGGAACGCCAAAATAGATTGAGGAACCCAAAAATGTTCTGAGGAATCCAGAAATATTCTGAGAAACACAAAAATGGGCTGAGGGAATCAAAAATGGTCTGAGGAACCCAAAAATGAGCTGAGGAACCCAAAAATGGGCTGGGCGACCCAAAAAATGGTCTGAGGGAACCAAAAATGGATTGAGGAACCCAAAAAAGGGCTGAAGTCCCGAAAAATGGATTGAGGAAACCAGAAATGTATTGAAGGACCCAAAAATGGATTGAGGAACACAAAAATTGAATTCAGGAACGCAAAAATGAATTGAGGAACCAGAAATGGATAGAGGAACCCAAAAATGGACTGAGGGACCCAAAAATGGGCTGGGGACCCAAAAAATGGATTGAGGAACGCCAAAATAGATTGAGGAACCCAAAAATGTTCTGAGGAATCCAGAAATATTCTGAGAAACACAAAAATGGGCTGAGGGAATCAAAAATGGACTGAGGAAAACAAAAATGAACTGAGGAAGCCAAAAATGGGCTGGGCGACCCAAAAAATGGTCTGAGGGAACCAAAAATGGATTGAGGAACACAAAAATTGAATTCAGGAACGCAAAAATGAATTGAGGAACCAGAAATGGATAGAGGAACCCAAAAATGGACTGAGGGACCCAAAAATGGGCTGGGGACCCAAAAAATGGATTGAGGAACCCAAAAAGGGATTGAGAAATCCAAAAATGGGCTCAGGAAGAGAAAAATGCATAGAGGAACACAAAAATGGATTGAGGAACCGAAAAAAGGACTGAGGAATCAAAAAATAGGCTGAAGAACCGAAAAATGGATTGAGGGACCCAAAAAAGGGTTGAGGAACGCAAAAATGGAGTCAAGTACCCAAAAATGGATTGAGGGTCCAAGAAAAGGATACAGGAACCAAAAAATGGATTGAGGAACCCAAAAATGGATTGAGGAACCCAAAAAAAGATTGAGGAACCCAAAAATGGATTGAGGTAACCAAAAATGAACTGAGGAAACCAAAAATGGGCTGAACGACCCAAAAATGGGCTGAGCGAACCAAAAGTGGTCTGAGGAACCCAAAAATGGATTGAGGAACCCAAAGATGCATTGAGGGACCAAAAAATAGATTGAAGAAACAAAAAATGGATTCATGGAGCAAAACATGGTATTAAAACTCCAAATATGGGCTGAAGGCCCGAAAAATGCATTGAGGAGAACAAAAATGTTTTGAAGGACCCAAAAATGAATTGAGGAACACAAAAAATGAATTCAGGAACGCAAAAATGAATTGAGGAACCAAAAATGGTTTGAGGAACCCCAAAATAGACTGAGGAACTGAAAAATGGGCTGCGGAACCCAAAAATAGTTTAAAGGGACCCAAAAATGGATTGAGGAACCCAAAAATGGATTCAGTAAACCAAAAACGGATTGAGGAACCCAAAAATGGGCTGAAGAACCCAAAAGTGGATTGAGGGACCAAAACATAGATTGAGGAACCCAAAGAAGGATTGAGGGATCAAAAAATAGATTGAAGAAACAAGAAATGGATTCATGGACCAAAAAATGGATTGAAGAACCCAAAAATGGGCTGAAGTCCCTAAAAAGGGATTGAGGAAACCAAAAATGTATCGAAGGACCCAAACATGGATTGAGGAATCAAAAAATGGATTGAGGAACTTAAAAATGGATTGAGGGACCCAAAAATGGGCTGAGGGAACCAAAAATGGATTGAGGAACGCCAAAATAGATTGAGGAAACCAAAAATGTTTTGAGGAACCCAAAAATATTCTGAGAAACACAAAAATGGGCTGAGGGAACCAAAAATGGGCTGAGGGAACAAAAAATGGATTGAGGAACCCAAAACCAGATTGATGAACCTAAGAATGCATTGAGGAACCCAAGAATGGATTGAGGAACCCCAAAAAGGATTGAGGAACCCAAAAGTGGATTGGGAACCCAAAAAAAGGATAGAGGGATCAAAAAATCGATTCAGGAACCCAATAATGGACTGAGGGAATCAAAAATGGACTGAGGAACACCAAAATAAATTGAGGAACCCAAAAATGTTCTGAGAAACACAATAATGGGCTGAGGGAACCAAAAATGGGCTGAGGGATACCAAAAACCAGATTGATGAATCTAAAAATGGAAAGAGGAACCCAAGAATGGATTGAGGAACCCAAAAAAGGATTGAGGAACCCAAAAATGGATTGAGAGACCCAAAAATGGACTGAGGAACTAAAATATGGTCTGAGGTACCCAAAAATGCATTGAGGGTCCAAAAATTGGATTGAGGAACCCAAAAATGAATTGAGCAACACAAAAAAGTTCTGAGGAAACCAGAAATGGGCTGAGGAACCCAAAAATGAGCTGAGGAACCCAATAACGGGCTGAGTGAGCCCCAAAATGGTCTGAGGGAACCAAAAATGGATTGAGGAACCCAAAAATGTGCTGAGGGACACCAAAATTGACTGCGGAACCCCAAAAAAGATATAGGGACCCAAAAATGAGCTGAGGGATCAAAAAATGGATTGAGGGACAAAAAAACGGATTGAGCAACCCAGAAATGGGTGGAGAAACCCAAAAATGGGCTAAAGAAACCAAAAATGGATTGAGGAACCCAAAAATGTTCTGAGGAAACAAAACATGGTCTGAGGAACCCAAAAATGGGCTGAGGGACCCAAAAAATGGGCTGAGGGAACCAAAAATGGATTGAGGAACGCCAAAATAGATTGAGGAACCCAAAAATGTTCTGAGGAATCCAGAAATATTCTGAGAAACACAAAAATGGGCTGAGGGAATCAAAAATGGTCTGAGGAACACAAAAATGAGCTGAGGAACCCAAAAATGGGCTGGGCGACCCAAAAAATGGTCTGAGGGAACCAAAAATGGATTGAGGAACCCAAGAAAGGGCTGAAGTCCCGAAAAATGGATTGAGGAAACCACAAATGTATTGAAGGACCCAAAAATGGATTGAGGAACACAAAAATTGAATTCAGGAACGCAAAAATGAATTGAGGAACCAGAAATGGATAGAGGAACCCAAAAATGGACTGAGGGACCCAAAAATGGGCTGGGGACCCAAAAAATGGATTGAGGAACGCCAAAATAGATTGAGGAACCCAAAAATGTTCTGAGGAATCCAGAAATATTCTGAGAAACACAAAAATGGGCTGACGGAATCAAAAATGGACTGAGGAAAACAAAAATGAGCTGAGGAAGCCAAAAATGGGCTGGGCGACCCAAAAAATGGTCTGAGGGAACCAAAAATGGATTGAGGAACACAAAAATTGAATTCAGGAACGCAAAAATGAATTGAGGAACCAGAAATGGATAGAGGAACCCAAAACTGGACTGAGGGACCCAAAAATGGGCTGGGGACCCAAAAAATGGATTGAGGAACCCAAAAAGGGATTGAGAAATCCAAAAATGGGCTCAGGAAGAGAAAAATGCATAGAGGAACACAAAAATGGATTGAGGAACCGAAAAAGGGACTGAGGAATCAAAAAATAGGCTGAAGAACCGAAAAATGGATTGAGGGACCCAAAAAAGGGTTGAGGAATGCAAAAATGGAGTCAAGTACCCAAAAATGGATTGAGGGTCCAAGAAAAGGATACAGGAACCAAAAAATGGATTGAGGAACCCAAAAATGGATTGAGGAACCCAAAAAAAGATTGAGGAACCCAAAAATGGATTGAGGTAACCAAAAATGAACTGAGGAAACCAAAAATGGGCTGAACGACCCAAAAATGGGCTGAGCGAACCAAAAGTGGTCTGAGGAACCCAAAAATGGATTGAGGAACCCAAAGATGCATTGAGGGACCAAAAAATAGATTGAAGAAACAAAAAATGGATTCATGGAGCAAAACATGGTATTAAAACTCCAAATATGGGCTGAAGGCCCGAAAAATGCATTGAGGAGAACAAAAATGTTTTGAAGGACCCAAAAATGAATTGAGGAACACAAAAATTGAATTCAGGAACGCAAAAATGAATTGAGGAACCAAAAATGGTTTGAGGAACCCCAAAATAGACTGAGGAACCGAAAAATGGGCTGCGGAACCCAAAAATAGTTTAAAGGGACCCAAAAATGGATTGAGGAACCCAAAAATGGATTCAGTAAACCAAAAACGGATTGAGGAACCCAAAAATGGGCTGAAGAACCCAAAAGTGGATTGAGGGACCAAAACATAGATTGAGGAACCCAAAGAAGGATTGAGGGATCAAAAAATAGATTGAAGAAACAAGAAATGGATTCATGGACCAAAAAATGGATTGAAGAACCCAAAAATGGGCTGAAGTCCCTAAAAAGGGATTGAGGAAACCAAAAATGTATCGAAGGACCCAAACATGGATTGAGGAATCAAAAAATGGATTGAGGAACTTAAAAATGGATTGAGGGACCCAAAAATGGGCTGAGGGAACCAAAAATGGATTGAGGAACGCCAAAATAGATTGAGGAAACCAAAAATGTTTTGAGGAACCCAAAAATATTCTGAGAAACACAAAAATGGGCTGAGGGAACCAAAAATGGGCTGAGGGAACAAAAAATGGATTGAGGAACCCAAAACCAGATTGATGAACCTAAGAATGCATTGAGGAACCCAAGAATGGATTGAGGAACCCCAAAAAGGATTGAGGAACCCAAAAATGGATTGGGAACCCAAAAAAAGGATAGAGGGATCAAAAAATCGATTCAGGAACCCAATAATGGACTGAGGGAATAAAAAATGGACTGAGGAACACCAAAACAAATTGAGGAACCCAAAAATGTTCTGAGAAACACAATAATGGGCTGAGGGAACCAAAAATGGATTGAGGAACCAAAAACCAGATTGATGAATCTAAAAATGGAAAGAGGAACCCAAGAATGGATTGAGGAACCCAAAAAAGGATTGAGGAACCCAAAAATGGATTGAGAGACCCAAAAATGGACTGAGGAACTAAAATATGGTCTGAGGTACCCAAAAATGCATTGAGGGTCCAAAAATTGGATTGAGGAACCCAAAAATGAATTGAGCAACACAAAAAAGTTCTGAGGAAACCAGAAATGGGCTGAGGAACCCAAAAATGAGCTGAGGAACCCAATAACGGGCTGAGTGAGCCCCAAAATGGTCTGAGGGAACCAAAAATGGATTGAGGAACCCAAAAATGTGCTGAGGGACACCAAAATTGACTGCGGAACCCCAAAAAAGATATAGGGACCCAAAAATGAGCTGAGGGATCAAAAAATGGATTGAGGGACAAAAAAACGGATTGAGCAACCCAGAAATGGGTGGAGAAACCCAAAAATGGGCTAAAGAAACCAAAAATGGATTGAGGAACCCAAAAATGTTCTGAGGAAACCATACATGGTCTGAGGAACCCAAAAATGGGCTGAGGGACCCAAAAAATGGGCTGAGGGAACCAAAAATGGATTGAGGAACGCCAAAATAGATTGAGGAACCCAAAAATGTTCTGAGGAATCCAGAAATATTCTGAGAAACACAAAAATGGGCTGAGGGAATCAAAAATGGTCTGAGGAACCCAAAAATGAGCTGAGGAACCCAAAAATGGGCTGGGCGACCCAAAAAATGGTCTGAGGGAACCAAAAATGGATTGAGGAACCCAAAAAAGGGCTGAAGTCCCGAAAAATGGATTGAGGAAACCAGAAATGTATTGAAGGACCCAAAAATGGATTGAGGAACACAAAAATTGAATTCAGGAACGCAAAAATGAATTGAGGAACCAGAAATGGATAGAGGAACCCAAAAATGGACTGAGGGACCCAAAAATGGGCTGGGGACCCAAAAAATGGATTGAGGAACCCAAAAAGGGATTGAGAAATCCAAAAATGGGCTCAGGAAGAGAAAAATGCATAGAGGAACACAAAAATGGATTGAGGAACCGAAAAAAGGACTGAGGAATCAAAAAATAGGCTGAAGAACCGAAAAATGGATTGAGGGACCCAAAAAAGGGTTGAGGAACGCAAAAATGGAGTCAAGTACCCAAAAATGGATTGAGGGTCCAAGAAAAGGATACAGGAACCAAAAAATGGATTGAGGAACCCAAAAATGGATTGAGGAACCCAAAAAAAGATTGAGGAACCCAAAAATGGATTGAGGTAACCAAAAATGAACTGAGGAAACCAAAAATGGGCTGAACGACCCAAAAATGGGCTGAGCGACCCAAAAGTGGTCTGAGGAACCCAAAAATGGATTGAGGAACCCAAAGATGCATTGAGGGACCAAAAAATAGATTGAAGAAACAAAAAATGGATTCATGGAGCAAAACATGGTATTAAAACCCCAAAAATGGGCTGAAGGCCCGAAAAATGCATTGAGGAGAACAAAAATGTTTTGAAGGACCCAAAAATGAATTGAGGAACACAAAAATTGAATTCAGGAACGCAAAAATGAATTGAGGAAGCAAAAATGGTTTGAGGAACCCCAAAATAGACTGAGGAACCGAAAAATGGGCTGCGGAACCCAAAAATAGTTTAAAGGGACCCAAAAATGGATTGAGGAACCCAAAAATGGATTCAGTAAACCAAAAATGGATTGAGGAACCCAAAAATGGGCTGAAGAACCCAAAAGTGGATTGAGGGACCAAAACATAGATTGAGGAACCCAAAGAAGGATTGAGAGATCAAAAAATAGATTGAAGAAACAAGAAATGGATTCATGGACCAAAAAATGGATTGAAGAACCCAAAAATGGGCTGAAGTCCCTAAAAAGGGATTGAGGAAACCAAAAATGTATCGAAGGACCCAAACATGGATTGAGGAATCAAAAAATGGATTGAGGAACTTAAAAATGGATTGAGGGACCCAAAAATGGGCTGAGGGAACCAAAAATGGATTGAGGAACGCCAAAATAGATTGAGGAAACCAAAAATGTTTTGAGGAACCCCAAAATATTCTGAGAAACACAAAAATGGGCTGAGGGAACCAAAAATGGGCTGAGGGAACAAAAAATGGATTGAGGAACCCAAAACCAGATTGATGAACCTAAGAATGCATTGAGGAACCCAAGAATGGATTGAGGAACCCCAAAAAGGATTGAGGAACCCAAAAATGGATTGGGAACCCAAAAAAAGGATAGAGGGATCAAAAAATCGATTCAGGAACCCAATAATGGACTGAGGGAATCAAAAATGGACTGAGGAACACCAAAATAAATTGAGGAACCCAAAAATGTTCTGAGAAACACAATAATGGGCTGAGGGACCCAAAAATGTTCTGAGGAAACCAAACGTGGTCTGAGGAACCCAAAAATGGGCTGAGGGACCCCAAAATGGGCTGAGGGAACCAAAAATGGATTGAGGAAATCCAAAATAGATTGAGGAACCCAAAAATGTTCTGAGGAACCCAGAAATATTCTGAGAAACACAAAAATGGGCTGAGGGAACCAAAAATGGGCTGAGGGAACCAAAAATGCATCGAGGAACCCAAAAATAGATTGAGGAAACCAGAAATGTATTGAAGGACGCAAAAATGGATTGAGGAACACAAAAATTGAACTCAGGAACGCAAAAATGAATTGAGGAACCAAAAATGGATAGAGGAACCCAAAAATGGGCTGAGGAACCTAAAAAAAGGGATAGGGACCCAAAAATGGGTTGGGGACCAAAAAATGGATTGAGGGTCTAAAAAATGGATTGAGGAATCAAAAAATGGATTGAGGAACTAAAAATTGGGCTGAGGAACCGAAAAAAAGGGCTGAGAACCTAAAAATGGATTGAGGGTCCAAAAAATGGGTTGCGGGTCCAAAAAATGGATTGAGGAACACAAAAATGGATTGAAGAACCCAAAAAAGGGTTGAGGAACCCAAAAATGGATTGGGAACCCAAAAAAAGGATAGAGGGATCAAAAAATCGATTCAGGAACCCAATAATGGACTGAGGGAATCAAAAATGGACTGAGGAACACCAAAATAAATTGAAAAACCCAAAAATGTTCTGAGAAAAACAAGAATGGGCTGAGGGAACCAAAAATGGGCTGAGGGAACCAAAAATGGATTGAGGAACCAAAAACCAGATTGATGAATCTAAAAATGGAAAGAGGAACCCAAGAATGGATTGAGGAACCCAAAAAAGGATTGAGGAACCCAAAAATGGATTGAGAGACCCAAAAATGGACTGAGGAACTAAAATATGGTCTGAGGTACCCAAAAATGCATTGAGGGTCCAAAAATTGGATTGAGGAACCCAAAAATAAATTGAGCAACACAAAAAAGTTCTGAGGAAACCAGAAATGGGCTGAGGAACCCAAAAATGAGCTGAGGAACCCAATAACGGGCTGAGTGAGCCCCAAAATGGTCTGAGGGAACCAAAAATGGATTGAGGAACCCAAAAATGTGCTGAGGGACACCAAAATTGACTGCGGAACCCCAAAAAAAATATAGGGACCCAAAAATGAGCTGAGGGATCAAAAAATGGATTGAGGGACAAAAAAACGGATTGAGCAACCCAGAAATGGGTGGAGAAACCCAAAAATGGGCTAAAGAAACCAAAAATGGATTGAGGAACCCAAAAATGTTCTGAGGAAACAAAACATGGTCTGAGGAACCCAAAAATGGGCTGAGGGACCCAAAAATGGGCTGAGGGAACCAAAAATGGATTGAGGAACACCAAAATAGATTGAGGAACCCAAAAATGTTCTGAGGAATCCAGAAATATTCTGAGAAACACAAAAATGGGCTGAGGGAATCAAAAATGGTCTGAGGAACCCAAAAATGAGCTGAGGAACCCAAAAATGGGCTGGGCGACCCAAAAAATGGTCTGAGGGAACCAAAAATGGATTGAGGAACCCAAAAAAGGGCTGAAGTCCCGAAAAATGGATTGAGGAAACCAGAAATGTATTGAAGGATCCAAAAATGGATTGAGGAACACAAAAATTGAATTCAGGAACGCAAAAATGAATTGAGGAACCAGAAATGGATAGAGGAACCCAAAAATGGACTGAGGGACCCAAAAAATGGGCTGGGGACCCAAAAAATGGATTGAGGAACCCAAAAAGGGATTGAGAAATCCAAAAATGGGCTCAGGAAGAGAAAAATGCATAGAGGAACACAAAAATGGATTGAGGAACCGAAAAAAGGACTGAGGAATCAAAAAATAGGCTGAAGAACCGAAAAATGGATTGAGGGACCCCAAAAAGGGTTGAGGAACGCAAAAATGGAGTCAAGTACCCAAAAATGGATTGAGGGTCCAAGAAAAGGATACAGGAACCAAAAAATGGATTGAGGAACCCAAAAATGGATTGAGGAACCCAAAAAAAGATTGAGGAACCCAAAAATGGATTGAGGTAACCAAAAATGAACTGAGGAAACCAAAAATGGGCTGAACGACCCAAAAATGGGCTGAGCGACCCAAAAGTGGTCTGAGGAACCCAAAAATGGATTGAGGAACCCAAAGATGCATTGAGGGACCAAAAATTAGATTGAAGAAACAAAAAATGGATTCATGGAGCAAAACATGGTATTAAAACTCCAAATATGGGCTGAAGGCCCGAAAAATGCATTGAGGAGAACAAAAATGTTTTGAAGGACCCAAAAATGAATTGAGGAACACAAAAATTGAATTCAGGAACGCAAAAATGAATTGAGGAACCAAAAATGGTTTGAGGAACCCCAAAATAGACTGAGGAACCGAAAAATGGGCTGCGGAACCCAAAACTAGTTTAAAGGGACCCAAAAATGGATTGAGGAACCCAAAAATGGATTCAGTAAACCAAAAACGGATTGAGGAACCCAAAAATGGGCTGAAGAACCCAAAAGTGGATTGAGGGACCAAAACATAGATTGAGGAACCCAAAGAAGGATTGAGGGATCAAAAAATAGATTGAAGAAACAAGAAATGGATTCATGGACCAAAAAATGGATTGAAGAACCCAAAAATGTGCTGAAGTCCCTAAAAAGGGATTGAGGAAACCAAAAATGTATTGAAGGACCCAAACATGGATTGAGGAATCAAAAAATGGATTGAGGAACTTAAAAATGGATTGAGGGACCCAAAAATGGGCTGAGGGAACCAAAAATGGATTGAGGAACGCCAAAATAGATTGAGGAAACCAAAAATGTTTTGAGGAACCCAAAAATATTCTGAGAAACACAAAAATGGGCTGAGGGAACCAAAAATGGGCTGAGGGAACAAAAAATGGATTGAGGAACCCAAAACCAGATTGATGAACCTAAGAATGCATTGAGGAACCCAAGAATGGATTGAGGAACCCCAAAAAGGATTGAGGAACCCAAAAATGGATTGGGAACCCAAAAAAAGGATAGAGGGATCAAAAAATCGATTCAGGAACCCAATAATGGACTGAAGGAATCAAAAATGGACTGAGGAACACCAAAATAAATTGAGGAACCCAAAAATGTTCTGAGAAACACAATAATGGGCTGAGGGACCCAAAAATGTTCTGAGGAAACCAAACGTGGTCTGAGGAACCCAAAAATGGGCTGAGGGACCCCAAAATGGTCTGAGGGAACCAAAAATGGATTGAGGAACCCAAAAATGTGCTGAGGGACATCAAAATTGACTGCGGAACCCCAAAAAAGATATAGGGACCCAAAAATGAGCTGAGGGATCAAAAAATGGATTGAGGGACAAAAAAACGGATTGAGCAACCCAGAAATGGGTGGAGAAACCTAAAAATGGGCTAAAGAAACCAAAAATGGATTGAGGAACCCAAAAATGTTCTGAGGAAACAAAACATGGTCTGAGGAACCCAAAAATGGGCTGAGGGACCCAAAAATGGGCTGAGGGAACCAAAAATGGATTGAGGAACGCCAAAATAGATTGAGGAACCCAAAAATGTTCTGAGGAATCCAGAAATATTCTGAGAAACACAAAAATGGGCTGAGGGAATCAAAAATGGACTGAGGAAAACAAAAATGAGCTGAGGAAGCCAAAAATGGGCTGGGCGACCCAAAAAATGGTCTGAGGGAACCAAAAATGGATTGAGGAACACAAAAATTGAATTCAGGAACGCAAAAATGAATTGAGGAACCAGAAATGGATAGAGGAACCCAAAAATGGACTGAGGGACACAAAAATGGGCTGGGGACCCAAAAAATGGATTGAGGAATCCAAAAAGGGATTGAGAAATCCAAAAATGGGCTCAGGAAGAGAAAAATGCATAGAGGAACACAAAAATGGATTGAGGAACCGAAAAAAGGACTGAGGAATCAAAAAATAGGCTGAAGAACCGAAAAATGGATTGAGGGACCCAAAAAAGGGTTGAGGAACGCTAAAATGGAGTCAAGTACCCAAAAATGGATTGAGGGTCCAAGAAAAGGATACAGGAACCAAAAAATGGATTGAGGAACCCAAAAATGGATTGAGGAACCCAAAAAAAGATTGAGGAACCCAAAAATGGATTGAGGTAACCAAAAATGAACTGAGGAAACCAAAAATGGGCTGAACGACCCAAAAATGGGCTGAGCGACCCA
Organism: Dromococcyx pavoninus; assembly: GCA_033558185.1. Lineage (NCBI taxonomy): Eukaryota > Metazoa > Chordata > Aves > Cuculiformes > Neomorphidae > Dromococcyx > Dromococcyx pavoninus. The sequence goes on along the minus strand of JAUMJL010001151.1, from coordinate 4,222 downwards.
AAAGTGGTCTGAGGAACCCAAAAATGGATTGAGGAACCCAAAGATGCATTGAGGGACCAAAAAATAGATTGAAGAAACAAAAAATGGATTCATGGAGCAAAACATGGTATTAAAACCCCAAAAATGGGCTGAAGGCCCGAAAAATGCATTGAGGAGAACAAAAATGTTTTGAAGGACCCAAAAATGAATTGAGGAACACAAAAATTGAATTCAGGAACGCAAAAATGAATTGAGGAAGCAAAAATGGTTTGAGGAACCCCAAAAATAGACTGAGGAACCGAAAAATGGGCTGCGGAACCCAAAACTAGTTTAAAGGGACCCAAAAATGGATTGAGGAACCCAAAAATGGATTCAGTAAACCAAAAACGGATTGAGGAACCCAAAAATGGGCTGAAGAACCCAAAAGTGGATTGAGGGACCAAAACATAGATTGAGGAACCAAAGAAGGATTGAGGGATCAAAAAATAGATTGAAGAAACAAGAAATGGATTCATGGACCAAAAAATGGATTGAAGAACCCAAAAATGGGCTGAAGTCCCTAAAAAGGGATTGAGGAAACCAAAAATGTATTGAAGGACGACCCAAACATGGATTGAGGAATCAAAAAATGGATTGAGGAACTTAAAAATGGATTGAGGGACCCAAAAATGGGCTGAGGGAACCAAAAATGGATTGAGGAACGCCAAAATAGATTGAGGAAACCAAAAATGTTTTGAGGAACCCAAAAATATTCTGAGAAACACAAAAATGGGCTGAGGGAACCAAAAATGGGCTGAGGGAACAAAAAATGGATTGAGGAACCCAAAACCAGATTGATGAACCTAAGAATGCATTGAGGAACCCAAGAATGGATTGAGGAACCCCAAAAAGGATTGAGGAACCCAAAAATGGATTGGGAACCCAAAAAAAGGATAGAGGGATCAAAAAATCGATTCAGGAACCCAATAATGGACTGAAGGAATCAAAAATGGACTGAGGAACACCAAAATAAATTGAGGAACCCAAAAATGTTCTGAGAAACACAATAATGGGCTGAGGGACCCAAAAATGTTCTGAGGAAACCAAACGTGGTCTGAGGAACCCAAAAATGGGCTGAGGGACCCCAAAATGGTCTGAGGGAACCAAAAATGGATTGAGGAACCCAAAAATGTGCTGAGGGACACCAAAATTGACTGCGGAACCCCAAAAAAGATATAGGGACCCAAAAATGAGCTGAGGGATCAAAAAATGGATTGAGGGACAAAAAAACGGATTGAGCAACCCAGAAATGGGTGGAGAAACCCAAAAATGGGCTAAAGAAACCAAAAATGGATTGAGGAACCCAAAAATGTTCTGAGGAAACAAAACATGGTCTGAGGAACCCAAAAATGGGCTGAGGGACCCAAAAATGGGCTGAGGGAACCAAAAATGGATTGAGGAACGCCAAAATAGATTGAGGAACCCAAAAATGTTCTGAGGAATCCAGAAATATTCTGAGAAACACAAAAATGGGCTGAGGGAATCAAAAATGGACTGAGGAAAACAAAAATGAGCTGAGGAAGCCAAAAATGGGCTGGGCGACCCAAAAAATGGTCTGAGGGAACCAAAAATGGATTGAGGAACACAAAAATTGAATTCAGGAACGCAAAAATGAATTGAGGAACCAGAAATGGATAGAGGAACCCAAAAATGGACTGAGGGACCCAAAAATGGGCTGGGGACCCAAAAAATGGATTGAGGAACCCAAAAAGGGATTGAGAAATCCAAAAATGGGCTCAGGAAGAGAAAAATGCATAGAGGAACACAAAAATGGATTGAGGAACCGAAAAAAGGACTGAGGAATCAAAAAATAGGCTGAAGAACCGAAAAATGGATTGAGGGACCCAAAAAAGGGTTGAGGAACGCAAAAATGGAGTCAAGTACCCAAAAATGGATTGAGGGTCCAAGAAAACGATACAGGAACCAAAAAATGGATTGAGGAACCCAAAAATGGATTGAGGAACCCAAAAAAAGATTGAGGAACCCAAAAATGGATTGAGGTAACCAAAAATGAACTGAGGAAACCAAAAATGGGCTGAACGACCCAAAAATGGGCTGAGCGACCCAAAAGTGGTCTGAGGAACCCAAAAATGGATTGAGGAACCCAAAGATGCATTGAGGGACCAAAAAATAGATTGAAGAAACAAAAAATGGATTCATGGAGCAAAACATGGTATTAAAACTCCAAATATGGGCTGAAGGCCCGAAAAATGCATTGAGGAGAACAAAAATGTTTTGAAGGACCCAAAAATGAATTGAGGAACACAAAAATTGAATTCAGGAACGCAAAAATGAATTGAGGAACCAAAAATGGTTTGAGGAACCCCAAAATAGACTGAGGAACCGAAAAATGGGCTGCGGAACCCAAAAATAGTTTAAAGGGACCCAAAAATGGATTGAGGAACCCAAAAATGGATTCAGTAAACCAAAAACGGATTGAGGAACCCAAAAATGGGCTGAAGAACCCAAAAGTGGATTGAGGGACCAAAACATAGATTGAGGAACCCAAAGAAGGATTGAGGGATCAAAAAATAGATTGAAGAAACAAGAAATGGATTCATGGACCAAAAAATGGATTGAAGAACCCAAAAATGGGCTGAAGTCCCTAAAAAGGGATTGAGGAAACCAAAAATGTATCGAAGGACCCAAACATGGATTGAGGAATCAAAAAATGGATTGAGGAACTTAAAAATGGATTGAGGGACCCAAAAATGGGCTGAGGGAACCAAAAATGGATTGAGGAACGCCAAAATAGATTGAGGAAACCAAAAATGTTTTGAGGAACCCAAAAATATTCTGAGAAACACAAAAATGGGCTGAGGGAACCAAAAATGGGCTGAGGGAACAAAAAATGGATTGAGGAACCCAAAACCAGATTGATGAACCTAAGAATGCATTGAGGAACCCAAGAATGGATTGAGGAACCCCAAAAAGGATTGAGGAACCCAAAAATGGATTGGGAACCCAAAAAAAGGATAGAGGGATCAAAAAATCGATTCAGGAACCCAATAATGGACTGAAGGAATCAAAAATGGACTGAGGAACACCAAAATAAATTGAGGAACCCAAAAATGTTCTGAGAAACACAATAATGGGCTGAGGGACCCAAAAATGTTCTGAGGAAACCAAACGTGGTCTGAGGAACCCAAAAATGGGCTGAGGGACCCCAAAATGGTCTGAGGGAACCAAAAATGGATTGAGGAACCCAAAAATGTGCTGAGGGACACCAAAATTGACTGCGGAACCCCAAAAAAGATATAGGGACCCAAAAATGAGCTGAGGGATCAAAAAATGGATTGAGGGACAAAAAAACGGATTGAGCAACCCAGAAATGGGTGGAGAAACCCAAAAATGGGCTAAAGAAACCAAAAATGGATTGAGGAACCCAAAAATGTTCTGAGGAAACAAAACATGGTCTGAGGAACCCAAAAATGGGCTGAGGGACCCAAAAATGGGCTGAGGGAACCAAAAATGGATTGAGGAACGCCAAAATAGATTGAGGAACCCAAAAATGTTCTGAGGAATCCAGAAATATTCTGAGAAACACAAAAATGGGCTGAGGGAATCAAAAATGGAGTGAGGAAAACAAAAATGAGCTGAGGAAGCCAAAAATGGGCTGGGCGACCCAAAAAATGGTCTGAGGGAACCAAAAATGGATTGAGGAACACAAAAATTGAATTCAGGAACGCAAAAATGAATTGAGGAACCAGAAATGGATAGAGGAACCCAAAAATGGACTGAGGGACCCAAAAATGGGCTGGGGACCCAAAAAATGGATTGAGGAACCCAAAAAGGGATTGAGAAATCCAAAAATGGGCTCAGGAAGAGAAAAATGCATAGAGGAACACAAAAATGGATTGAGGAACCGAAAAAAGGACTGAGGAATCAAAAAATAGGCTGAAGAACCGAAAAATGGATTGAGGGACCCAAAAAAGGGTTGAGGAACGCTAAAATGGAGTCAAGTACCCAAAAATGGATTGAGGGTCCAAGAAAACGATACAGGAACCAAAAAATGGATTGAGGAACCCAAAAATGGATTGAGGAACCCAAAAAAAGATTGAGGAACCCAAAAATGGATTGAGGTAACCAAAAATGAACTGAGGAAACCAAAAATGGGCTGAACGACCCAAAAATGGGCTGAGCGAACCAAAAGTGGTCTGAGGAACCCAAAAATGGATTGAGGAACCCAAAGATGCATTGAGGG
>JAUMJL010001150.1:0-257096 GCA_033558185.1 Dromococcyx pavoninus | reverse complement strand
AGCCTCCAGGGCGGGCGGAGAGGGACGGAGCTTCGGGTGAGGGAGAAGCCTCCATCGAGGGGCGGAGCCTCCGTCGTGGGGCGGGAGCAGTGTGGGTGGGCGTGGCCTCCGGCGCGACCGCCCGGCCCTCCCTTCCCCCTGCCTCTTTCCCGGCGCGGGGGCGGTGGCAGCCGCCGGCGGGGCCCGCCCGTTTCCCGTGGCAACGCGGGGCGGTGGCAATGGGCCTCGTGTCCGGGACGGGATGGCGGCTCGGTGGCTGCGGCGGCCTCGGCGCGGCGCGGCGGCAGCGGGGCAGCTTCGTGCGCGGCGCTGGGGGCCGGGCGGCGGCGCTGAGCGAGCTCCTGCAGAGCTCGGTGCCGGACGCGGAGCCGGGGGAGGCGAGGCGGGAGCGGCGGCCGCCCCAGGAGGGCACGGTGCTGCTGTTCCCCGGGCAGGGCAGCCAGTTCGTGGGGATGGGGCGCGGGCTGCTGCGCTACCCGGCCGCGCGGGACATGTTCAACCTGGCCCAGAAGGTGCTGGGCTACGACCTGCTCGGCCTCTGCCTGCGGGGGCCGCGGGAAGAGCTGGACCGCACGCAGCATTGCCAGCCCGCCGTGTTCGTCGCCTCCCTGGCCGCCGTGGAGAAGCTCAACCACCAGCGGCCTAAAGTGAGGGGCGGGGGCGCGGGACGGGACGGCTGCGATCCGGCTGTGCCTGGCCCCAGGGGACGCAGTGACACTCCTTTTCCGGTTCCCCCGTTTTCCGGGTGGTTTCCCAGTTTTCTGGGTGGTTCCCGCGTTTTTCGCGTGGTTGTGGTTTCCCCGTTTTCTCAGTGTTTTCCAGATGGTTCCCCCCGTTTTCCAGGTGGTTTCCGTGTTTTCTGGGTGCTTTTCGAGTGGTTCCCGCGATTTCCGGGTAGTTCCCGACCGATCCGGGTGTTTTCTGTGTGGTGTCCCGCCGCCTTTTCCTGATGGTTCCCCCGTTTTCCAGGTGTTTTTCGGGTGGTTCCCTCATTATCTGTGCAGTTTCGCCGTTTACCAGATGGTTCCCGCGTTTTTCAGGTGGTTGTCTTATTTCCTGGGTGTTTTCTGGGTAATTCCCCCGTTTTCAGGTTGGTTCCCACGCAATCCAGCTAATGATTGGCCCCAGGGGGACAGGGGATGCATTTCCCCCCGTTTTCCGGGTAGTTCCCACGTTTTCCGAGTGGTTCCCCCCCCCCCCCCCCCCCCCCCCGCTTTTCCAGGTGGTTCCCATGGGATCCAGCTGATGTTTGGCCCCAGGGGAATAGGGGATGCGGTGCTACCTGTTTTCCAGGTGGTTCCAGCGTTTTTCTGGGTGGTTCCTGTGGGATCTGGCTGATGTTTGGCCCTGGATCTGTCTTCTCCGTGCAGGTGGTGGAGAGCTGCGTGGCGGCGGCCGGGTACAGCGTGGGTGAGTTCGCGGCGCTGGTCTTCGCTGGAGCCCTGGAATTCCCCGAAGGTGCCTGGAGAATGGGCTGAACCTCCCCTTGCCTGAATAGGATCGCCTACTCTGTGCTTTTCCCAAAGCATCACCTGTTACCTCTGTTCAATAACCAAAAAAGTGGGAGACAGAGGATAAATTTTGCTTTCTGCTTTCACCATTCACTTTCAGATGTGTAATATGGCATTAAAAGCTGTGATATTTCATGAGAGCAAACAGCCACCCTTTCCTTCCGCGCAGATGCAAAGCGCCCTTACCGTTGTTTTCTTGGGGCATGGGTTTCATGGAATCACAGAGTGGTTTGGGTTGGAAGGGACCTTAAAGATCAATTTACCCAACATCTCTGTTTTTCTCCTTAGCGCTGTACGCAGTGAAAGTGCGCGCTGAAGCCATGCAAAAGGCGTCGGAAGCTGTCCCCAGTGGAATGCTCTCGGTTATTGGTCGGCGAGAAGCAAATTATAAATTTGCCTGCTTGGAAGCCCGTAAACACTGCGAATCGCTGGGTATAGAAGACCCTGTGTGTGAAATTTCAAACTATTTGTTTCCAGACAGCAGAGTCATTGCAGGACACTTACAGGTATTGCTTCAGAGTGACTGAATTTAATGTTTATCATAGAATCATAAACCAGTTTGGGTTGGAAATGATCTTACAGATCATCATGATCCAGCCCCCCTGCCATGGGCAGGGACACCTCCCACCAGACCGGATTGCTCAAAGCCCCATCCAACCTGGCCTTGAACACCTCCAGGGAGGGGACATCCACGTCTTCTCTGGACAGCCTGTGCCAGGGCCTCGCCACCCTCACAGTAAAACAGTTTCTTCCTAATGTCTAATCTGAATTTCCCCTCTTTCATCTTAAAATCGTTACCCCTCCTCCTATCTCTGCAATCCCTGATAAAGAACCCCTCCCCAGCTTTCCTGTAAATAGCCCTTTAAGTACTGGAAGACAAAGCCTTCTCTTGTCCAGGCTGAACAAGCACAACTCTCTCAGCCTGTACTCATATGGGAGGTGTTCCAGCCCCTCTGATCATCCTTGTGGCCTCCTCTGGACTTGCTCCAACAGATCCATGTCCTTCCTGTGCTGAGGACTCCAGAACTGAAAAATTTTGTCTATTTTATTTTTTAAAACTTCTTCTTTGCACTTCTCTGTGGAAGTTCTGTACGGCCTGAGCTTGCCTAAGCTAAAGTATTTAATCTGTGGTGTTTTATTCCAGCGTGTGCTCAGTTGTTGGGTAGGGAAAGGAATCCCTTTATCGTGATAAGTCTTGTAAGGTGGTTCTTGTGGGGTGACTGATTTAACCTTTGTCATGCAAGACTATCACTTCTCTCTTTCTTTTGTAGGCTTTGGAGTTTTTGCAGGAGAATGCCCGAAAATATTATTTTACACGTACAAAAATGCTTCCGGTCAGTGGGGCTTTTCATACCAAACTTATGAAACCAGCAGTAGAGCCCTTGGCTGAAGTCCTAAAATCGATTGAGATTCAGAAACCACTGCTCTGTGTCTATTCCAATGTTGATGGCAAAAAGTACATGCACTCAAATCACATTCAGAAGCTGTTGGTGAAGCAGGTGGTGTCACCTGTTTTGTGGGAACAGACCATGCATGCTGTATATGAAAGAAAGCAGGGAACAGAATTCCCTTACACGTATGAAGTGGGGCCTGGGAAACAACTAGGAGCCATTCTCAAAAAATGTAATGTAAAAGCCTGGAAACAATATACCCACATAGATGCTTTGGAAGATGATGAGGAAGAAGCAGAGACCTAAGTAGCCTTTTGAGAAAAATCCACGCAACTTGTTTTTTTCTGCCTATTTTAAAAATAACTTTATGCTCCCGAAAGAGGAAGTTTTTAACATTCATGACTTCTCATGATGAGAAGAGCACCGTGAGTGTAATCACAATGAACGTTTTCCTTCCTTGTGTGCCTCCGGTGTAGAAGGGGCGAGCAAAGTCTGGCTCTTCCGTCTGTGTTGGGACTGCAAAACCACCAATAAACGCGCCAAATAGCCACGTGTTTGGCCTCAATGCTGCAAGTAACTTCCCCTCTCTTTTTTTTTTAACTTTTGGGGGGGGGCATGGATTCAAGTTAGAATCAGTAGCTTTGGCTGTCTGGTGCAGGGATCTTCTGCATGGATGTGGGGGTAGAGCCAGGCTGTTGGCTTTGCGTTGTGGAGGGTTCTGCCGTGGGCTTTAGGTGCCTTTAGAGACACCATCCAGTTGGTGCAGCTTTTGGAATGTTGGCAATCCTGTTGTCTAACTCTGCTGACTTGTGGGATATTCATCTGTATAAAATTCTTCTATTTTGTGTCCGAATTGCCAAGTGACAGCCAGGTGAGGCAGAAGTTTTTACTAGAAACGATGATTTTCTATAAATAAATTATAAAGCTTTTCTTGATATTTTTAATGCTGTGGAATGTGTCATTACTGGCTTGTAGTGCACACATGGATGGAAGTAATTTTCCCTCCAGTTGTCCAGTGTTGCTTTGGTTGTGCTGTTACAAAGAGACAGGGAATGTTTCACAAATGAAGAAGTTTACCAGAGGTGCAGGGCTTTTGCCATTCCTGACCAAACCTCTGAGGCTGCTTAGGCTGAATTAGCCCTTTGGATGACTTTTCTGGATGGAGCAGAAAACAGAAGCACTGGAAACTTTGCAGAAAGATCTTTTCAGGGGCATCTTTGGACAGGGTGAACCCTGTGGTACTTAGAGTACTGGGAAGGAAGATTTTTGAATGGTGGTATTTTGATTGTTTCTGTATTTTTGACTGTTTTGCCAGTTTGTACGTTTTCTGAAAGCAGAAGGTGAGCTGGAGAGTAGCAGTTTATCCTGGCCTTTCCTGGAACTAGTTTCCCAGTTCCCTGTCAGCACTGGCTGACAGGGGTGGTTGCAGGTCCCTGGGCTGGCTGGCTACAGGGAGAGCATCCACTGCCTCCAGCACTTTCCTCTGCCTGTAGTGCTCAAGGTGGCACTCTGAATGGCTTTAGCACCAAGTCCATGGGTTTGGGTTCTGTAACCAACCCTTGACTTATTAAAATAGGTACAGTTGTGTTCCAACATCGTGCTGCCTGTGAAAGACATGTGCAGGGTGCACAGAAAATGTGTCCGTGCTTGGTTTGCTCTTTGTCTGTAAGGGGTTCTGGGAGCTTTAGGAAACATGAAAGAACAGTGTTTGCTGGGGGATCACATACAAACAAGCAGGGAAAGGTTATATTGTGCATACTGTGTGTGACCCTGAGCTTCAGCTGAACTCTAGCTTTTTTAATTATTTATTTTTTGTATTTTAATGGTATATTTAACAGATCTATAGGAAAAATTCAGAGTATATTGCTTAAATTTAATGGCCATGTACGTTTTCAGTGATGTATTATGAAATAACTTCCAATTACAGTATTGATCATTTCATGATTTCACATTTCTGAAAGGAAAAGTGGAGTAAAAATACTGGCCTCAATTATGATTGCTTAGTGGAGCGTATTGTTAAACAGTTCTTTTGTGAGCTGAAACTGGCAGCTGGGCCTACCTCTACAGTACAAATTCCACTTTTGACATGTGTGAACATTAATTATAGGTAAAATACAGAAGAATTTGCCAGCCTAATGATTGGGCTGTGAGAGGCTCCCAGTTGAGGGCTGGGATTTACTGTAAAGAAAATCATTTCAGTGAAGGCTCCTGTGTTACAGGCAAGGTATTAATTATTCAATAAAGTGTAACAAAGGCAGCACGAGATGGTTAGAGTATCTCAACTAAATCCCACTCAGATTATTAAACGCTGAATTATGTGCTATGTTAGAAGTTTCTGACTACATCTTGTAAGGCCAAATGCAATGTTAGTGACACTGAAACCAGCTTTTATGATCATTGGAACCAAGCAGGGGATGTTAGTGGCACTAATTTTGGTTTTAGCATGGTACTTTAGAGTTTCTTGACTTTTTTTTTTAGTTATTGAACATTTCTGTGGAAATTTTAGAGACATGTTTTCTATTTGTATTATTCTTACCATAAATATATTCCCCCCCCATTTCACTTCGTTGCACACTTTGTCTGGAATAAAAGCCCTTTGGAAGAATCATGCTAAAAGTCTCTGTTTACAAATGCAGAATATTAGATAGCATTTGCACCTTCATTAGCTGCAGCGTGCTGAAGGGATGCCTGTATCCTAAGAGCATCCCATTCTTGTGGGCCCTGTTTAATTAGTGGCAAGAAGGAACCATAGCCACAGAGCAGCTTTTCTTCTGTGCAGCAGTTGTGCAAAAGCCTTGTGCCTTCAAAACCAGAAGCCAAGCGGGATCATAGTGTTGGAATGATGTTGCAGTTCCTATCAGCTAGAAAAGCATGATCGATGTCTTGTACCTTTGTATCGGGAGTATTCAGGGCTTGCTTTTACATGTAGTGCCTGGCAGCACAACGTCACGTTGGGGAATGGCTCTAAATGAGCCAAAGGGTGTCTTGTGTTGTAAAACTTGTCTGTGGCTGGGCAGAAAGCAGCATGCGGAGTAGTGAAGGATCCTGGATCTTAGTATTGTCATCTGCATTTTGTTTATGTGCTTATTCGTCTATTCCTTCTGCCTCTGGAAGCCAAATGTTTAAGATGTGAAAAATCAGCACGGTTCCTTCACCTGGGGACAAGCAGAAACAGGATATAGAAAAAAATCAAACGCCTTAAACATGAGGAAGTGTGCAGTGAAAAAAAAAAAGAAGAGAGAGGGTCTCCTGAGTCACAGCACAGAGCCTTAATGAAGAGGCTCTTTGCTCAGCTTCACAGTGAGAGGGAAGCCTGGTGATTACTGCTTACTGCACTACTCCAGTTTGTGCTAATTTTTGTTGTGGATGCTCTTCGCTTTGTGTTTCACTTGGTTTGTTGGCATGATTGATTGCATTTTATATTCCTTGAGACTGTGTTTCCCTCCATACATGCTGGATGCTGAACTTCCTCTCTCTTGTGAATCAAAATGTTACATTATTGATTTCAAGAGTGAAAAAGCAGAGTCATCCCACGCAGTTCTCAAACAGAAGAGGCAGGGTGGCGGTGCCCCCTTTATCATCACTCTCCTGTGCATAAATTATTAATCTAGAAATAACTGCTTATTCCATGGTGTTAAAACCTCCTTAAACTTGACTGGGTTTGGCATTCATTTCCACTGAAGAAGAGAGTGGTTCGAATTCCTTGTCTGATTTAAAGCAGGGACTCAAACTTGAAACTCCAGCCTCTCAAATTTATTAAATATTGCATTTTCCTGTTTCAAAAGCGCGCTAACCGTAGTAGTCACTTGACTAGGCAGGAAGCAGGTATCCCCTACCCAAACCACAGAAATGTACTTTCATTTTCTCTCACTGAGAGAGAGTTTATGACTGCATACAGTGAAAACCAGCTTCAACTGCAAAAAGTCAAGAAGCACCGAGATATGGGAATAACTTGGTATGGTTGGGGCATGTTGTCAAGAGAGAAGAAACCCAGCTGTGTCCCAAGAGCTGCCTGTAGGTGTGTGTAGGGGACACTGACACCAAATCCACCCTGTAAGCTGTGCTTGTGTTTCCCTTAGTCATTTATTTCCTCCTAACCACGTGACTTCCCAAAAGATATGTGGCATCAAAAAAAAAAACCTTTTTCAAATTCAAGCAAATTCTTGGGTTTTTTCTGATCAACTCAAAGTTATACCTCAAAAAGAGGCAGAAGAATATAAAATCTATTAGTAGATTTCTGAAAAATTCTGGACGCATAATCATAGAATCATGGAATGATTGGTTGGAAGGGACCTTCAAGATCATCCAGTTCCAACCCCAAATAGCTTGGCTTGAGTGGCCCTCAAGTACTAACCCCAACAACTTGTTTGCTAGCTTACCAAGCCACTCTTTTCCCAATAAACTATCATTTCATATGCTAACTTTACGACACAGAAGTCAAATAAAACCTGTTCTGTAGTCTTAGATAACAATATCGTGTCTCGTACATTTAAAGTGTGACAGCACAATCTTGGAAAATAAAGTAGATAACACTGCAAAACATTTGAAGCAACAATTTAATTTTAAAAAAAGTATCATGGTTTTAATCTTCACTATTGCTTTTACAGTGTTAAAATTTAAAGGATGTCCAGCATGCCTTCGGTCTTCCCCACATCCAGAATCTCTTTAAGAAATCGCTTATATGAAATAGACATTAAAACAAACACAAAAAAGACAGACTTTCTAATCGCCTGGAGTCACAGTTCAAAACTAGCTAAAGTCAGGCAGTTATCCAGCAACAACCTCCTTATTTTAAACATTTTTCTTTTTAAAAAAGATATGAAACAGCAGTGACCCAGCACTACCCTAGGCTTTAAATATAAAAGAGATTTTTTTCATCAGTGTAAATTTGAAAAACAAACCAGCTGCCACCACCTGGGTGTTAACGATACTGGTCAGAGTCCAGCAATGACCTTCTATTGTAATTCCCTGTGTTAATTCTGCAGTCCATAATTCATGGCCCACCAAAAGGCAACAGCAAGCAAGGCTGCAGGCACCAGCTTCTGGCAGACGCACCTGAATGGAAGCTTGCAAATCTGTGGGAAGAAAAGGGAAAGCAATTAGAAATGAGAAGCAAAAAGATGGGGCGGGAGAGCTAACAGGAATGCCTGCCTGTGAGGTCAGTGGGAAAGGGACAGTGCAGTCCAGTTCTGCTGCGGAAACACGTGCTGGGGGCTACTTGTGCTGGTGGCTGTTGCGCCTGCTGCAGTGGTGCAGGATCATACCCGGCATCTACAGAATCCTTCTCTCTTTTCTCTGGGCTAAACACAGGGTGAAACGCCGCTGGGACTGGGCCTGCTTATCTCCCCTAGAACAGACCCTTACAGCTTATGTTGGGAGATGCCTTCACTCTGCGTGGAGCCCCCATGAGCTGTGAGGGCCACGGGCAGCTGTTTGCATTTGGCACACTTTGTTTATAAGTAAGAATTTTCAGCCTAAGAAGATAAACCAGGGCAACGTGGGGACACCAACAAACTAAGGAATAAACCCAAACCTAGAGCCACTTTATAGGCTTAACTCATTGATGCGTACATGGGAGTTAGGTGTTGTCATTACCTACTTGTCAAGAAAAAGGTGGGAGGAAAGGAAGAGAGCATACCCAGCTTCCACAACCAATGATCCTCTTGGTCCAGTTATTGTTCAAAATATTTCCAAGGCTTCTTATAACACTTTTAATAATATTCCATGTTTGGAAAACACTGATAGCAACCCTGATGATTTAAACAAAAAAAACCAAAACCAAACAAGATAAAAAAAGCATGACGATAGAAAATTTAATCTAAAAATCTAAAAATTAAAACAATAATCTTAATTATTATTAATGACAAATAAAATACCAAGATTTATAAAACTACAAAAAGAAACCGAAAACTCCAGTACATTTCTTCCAGAAAGTCTATGTGTACATCTGTATTTCTCTGAATATTTAAGAAGACCTAGCAACTTAGTAGGGCTTTGAAAGCTGAAGATAATTTGGTTTCAGAATTAATTAATCACTAACACAGAATCATAGAATGGTTTGGCACGGAACAGACTTTAAAGATCATCCCATTCCAATCCCTCTGCCATGGGCAGGGAACACCTTTCACTAGACCGGGTTGCTCAAAGTCTCATCCAACCCGGCCTTGAACACCTCCCATCACACAAGTAAACAGGCAGCAGAGATCCTGAATTGCAATCATAATTCTGCTTTTGCTCTTGTTTCAACCTTAGAACAGCCCAACCCAACAAGCACTGTTGATCTCTAATGCATCAGAGTTGGGGACATCAATACAGGACAGACACAGCAATCCCACAGGGTCTCTCTGCAGCATGTATCCAGTTTTACTGGCGCAGAACTTACATGACTCTATGCTATGTCCAGGGACACAGCTGTAATTGAATTGTATTCTCTGTAAGCCTGTGATAAGGGACCATCCTCTCCCTGAAGCAAGGAGAGAAGTTGTAGAATCGCACGTGAGTACCTGGGGTTGGGTCACAGACGACTTCTCTCAGGTCAGGATGTTGCTGCGTGCCAGGTAATCTGCAGTTACCAAGTATTCAGGACAACCCCCTCAGCTCACAGCAGATAAAAGGCAATTCAAACTAGTCTAGCCACGTCTTCTTGTATGTGCATGGGAGGGGGGGGTATTTGACACGTAGGAACACGTTAATCCCTGAAACATCACACTTACAGGCTGCAGACCTCTTTATCGCTCAGATGTGCTTAAAAACACCACCACCTAGCCTAGAAAACTACTGTGCCACTGTGAAATGCAAATACCAGGAAACTATTTGAGTCTTTTGACTGTAAATGGCTGTAGTATTGTAAAGCTCTTCCTTGTAAAACAAGCTGCAGTATCTGTTTGGTTTTTTTTAAGTTCTGTATCAAGCAGCAGTAGCAGCAATAAAATTTTTTACTTTGTGTACAGAAACATTATTGTTTATCTAAAAAAATATTACTGTTTGTCTTAACACGGTTTTTAAGAGGACTGCCAGTGCCAGTAAGGCCACTTACCCATGTGCCAGGTGGAGCAGTGTGTCTTCCAGCTTCCTGTGGTACGTCCTGTTAAATTCATCCCCGATCAGGGCCAGCTGACGGCCAACATGGGTAGCCGAGCTGTAAAGCGTTCAGGATGTGCACGTTAGAGGAAAATACTGCCACAGCAACTCTCCAAAAAGCATCCAGCACGGGTCAGGCACAGTTATTCCCCTACTAAGCTGGGTACGTAAAAGCAAAAAGTCAAGGGTTTGGGGGGGAGGTTTTCCCGTTATTTATGGTTTTATTGATTAGGCATCTTGTGCCCGTATTTATATGCATACACAATGTTGTGAAGTTTTCATGAAAAAGCTTCATACTTGGCACTTTTGAAAAAAACATGTTTGTATTTTTAGGAGTCTGATTTCTTTCTACAAGGCAACAGAATTCTAGTTTGGGTTGTTTGGAGTATTTTTTCCCCAAAGTCAAATTATTGAAACAGCTTTCATGTCAGACCTTTCAAAATATTTCATCTTACATAACTGCTGGTGTTGTTACCTAACAGGTTTACTGCAGTGACTTCCACAATGCACTGCAGGTCTCTAGCTAACAGGTTGTCCCAGGGTATGAAATGACCAAAGCCTAAAGCCTCTTAGGAAGATCCTGAGTTGTGCAGAACCTTGAACTACAACATCGGGGGCACATGTTGATGCCAAAAATCAGATTATGGTTTCCTGATGAAAAGTTCCAATTAGAATCATAGAACTGTTTGCGTTGGAAGGGACCTTGAAGATCATCCAGTTCCAACCCCCCTGCCATGGGCAGGGACACCTTGCACTGGATCAGGTTGCTCAAAGCCTCATCCAGCCTGGTCTTCAACACCTCCAGTGATGGGACGGCCACAATTTCTCCGGGCAACCTGTGCCAGTGCCTCACCACCCTCACAGAAAAAAACTTCTTCCTAATGTCTGATCTAAAATCTCCCCTCTTTCAGCTTAAAATCTTTATCCCTCGTCCTATCACTGCACTCCCTAATAAAAAGCCCCTCCCCAGCTTTCCTGTTTCCCCATTCAATACTGGAAGGCTGCTATAAGGTCTCCCCTCAGCCTTCTCTTCTCTAGGCTAAACAAGCCAAATTCTCTCAGCCTGTCCTCAAATGGGAGGTGCTCCAGCTCTTGGATCATCCTCATGGCCCTCTGGACTCAGTCCAACAGATCCGTGTCCTTCCTATGCTGAGGACTCCACAACTAAATGCAGTACTCCACGGGAGGTCTCATGAGAGCAGAGCAGAAGGGCAGAATCACCTTCCTCAAAGAAGCTTAGATTTAGCTTTTCATAGACACACATCCTTTTTTTTTTAAAGGTAGAAAAATAATGACTATATATTTTTATTTTAACTTGTATTTCTGCTGAGATCTGTTTATGAGATCTATTGAACTGTAAATGGGCTTAAGAGCTTAATTCTAGAGATCTGCTTAAAAAAACTTGCCTTGGTTTTGTCAGTCCAACAAAAACAACAACAAAAAAAAAGCAAAACACAGAAAAGAATTTTCAGACAGGGGGGAAAGGCAGCCCCTGGCTTTTAACTGGGGAAAATGTCTGTATAGGATTAAGAAAAAACCAAAGCAGCGCTCTCAGTTTGTTGTGAGAGGCGCCGAGAGAATTATGTAAAAATGGCTTCCTCAGCTGCTTGCTGTAACAGGTGGGTTTCTAATGAAGAGCTACATCTGTGTCCCTGGGCAGAATAAAAACTTGCAGACATTTAATGCAGCATAATCTTGCATGCTCAGTTGTAAGCACTACAGGTTATCTACACTTGCATCTCTTTCATTTCCAATGGTATCCACTATGATTATTTGGCTTAGCAAAGTCCTCTGGAAAGTCTAGGGGTTTGTATTCGTCAGGGGGAGGTTGAGGAGGACAGAAGGAGTATTAATGCAGCGTGATACCTGATATTAAACTCCATTTGCTCTGTGGTGTCTGGAATTGTTTGGAGGTTACTGTAGGTTTCCTCTTCTGGTGCTCCATTGGGGTAGCTGGAGACAACAAAGTGCCCGGGGATTCTCCTCATTTGAGACATCTTATTCTGCAACAAGTCATGAAAGACAACCCCATGGCTTCTTGTACCAAAAGGTCATTTCAGTTGAGATGGAAATTTTTTAAAGCACTCTTAAAGTTATCCTTTTTACTCCTCCAGTCAGAACGCGAGCGTCACTAAGATAACTATTTTAAGAGTACTCAAAGGAAAGTTTTAGTGACCCAACAGCCATTCAAACATGCAGCATTTAGGTGGCCGCTGCTTCATATTGGCTCAAAACAGCCTAGAAATTGGAAAATCTAGATAAATATAGCTAGTGTAGATAAGTATAGTTTCTCAGTAGTTTTTATTAGTACAAGATACTTTCCTGTACCGTTTGCAATGACCTGCTTGGCATCAAATAACTGGAGATCCCCAGGCAGCAAAGTACCTAAAACAGACAACCTGAACAGATTTTCCTAAGCCTTTAATTTCGGTCCAAGCTTACACATCTTATTCAGCAGGAGGCCACCACCATGGAAATTACAAGCAGCTCATCATAGAAATAGAATATAAAAAAGTTTTAACAGATAAAAAGCTTTAAAAAATGGAAGTGTAGACAGTAGGAACTGCTAAAATAAGTGGAGCTGTCTGCTCTTATTCACAACCAGCAGCAAGGCTCTAGTACATGAGCACCTCATAGGAGGTGGTCCTCTTCACAGTGAAATGAATGGCAAAACCTAACAGGTTTCAGCATAAGTGGTGCATCTCTAATACTGCCAGTATTTGGATAACACTTCCCTGAAAGCACTAAAGAGGTTCATGTCACCAGCAGCAGAGCTTGGAGCAGAGCTGATGTTTTTGTAATCTTTACAATTGTTTTATTTGGCTTATCAAGAGAAATGATATCAAAGCTGTGGACGGGAATTATGTCAGAGTACAGGGACGCCCTTGGGCAGGTAACGCTCCTTCTGCCCCTTGGACGTTCCCTGCGGCGGAAGGCTCTAGTCTCAAGAGTACCCGATGATGAACATAATTACAGTCTTCTGGAGACATTCTGTTTTTATTTGGCATGGGTTTGGCCAGCTCTTTTACAATCTGTTTGCTTCCCAGCTTCATCACGACACAACTAAGCCCCTTTGTGGATGGACTGATCTTGGAAGAGGATTTCCCCCTGGCTGGATTCCCTTCTTCTTTTAAGCATGCTCTCTGTGGGTTAAATGAATAAAACTCACATAAAATATTCTCAGAGAAACAGCTAAACCAAGCAAAAACTATCTTGTCATATCTCTGCTTGGCAGGGATTTGGTTTGCCACATTGGGATGCCCCCTCCCTGGAAGCGAGGCCAAGTTGGATGAGGCCTTGAGCAGCCTGGTTTGGTGGGAGGTGTCCCCGCCCATGGCACAGGGGCTGGAACTGGATGGGCTTTAAGGTCCCTTCCAACTCAAACCATTCTATGATTCTGCTGTTCTTGTAAACTCTTTTTCTGTAAGTTTTACATTCACTATGAAGCTGGGGCCCTTGTGCCCCAAGGGAACCTTGACCTTCTTTCAATGATTGGATGAAATTTACATTTCCACAAAGCAAAAGTATTAATAATTAATGCGTATCCATTATTGCATAAGCAACCACACAGAAATGTGATACTAAATAAATGAAAATACATTGGTTCTGCAGGATTGAAGACTCCTCCTAACCAATGTTTAATGTGGCTGGGGAAAAGAATACTACGGACTAGTTTCTGCTGCACTGATATTATCACATCATAGTTTGTGCTTTTATTTTTGATTTTTTCCTTCTGTTTGTAACATTTCTGCTTTACTCATATTGATGTTTATAATCCAGGATTTTAAATACATCCAGATTTTCTGAAGAACTGTGTGGTTTGGCAGTGACAAAGAGGAGACGGGGTCAGGCTTTCTGAATTTTACTGTCACTGCTGAGTTGTGTGACCCAACTCTCTTCCTGAGGGGAAATACCACAGTTCTTTCTTCCAGGGGGAGTACCCATGGATTTATAAGAGCAGTGGAATCTGACTGTATTTTACAGGTGATTTTAAAGGCTTAATTAAACCTTTTTTTAAATTTAATTTTAATTAATTAATATTAATTTTAGTTGTTTTTAAAAGAGAAAGGTATAGTAGTTTCAGGTGCTGTATGTGCTTCAAGAGATGCCTCCTCCTGTTTTAAATGCTTCCTTTATGCATTGCTGTATATCTGTCTCCAAACAGAAAATAATGAAAAAAAGGGCAATGTCCATAGAGGGATCTGGGGCATTCCAGCACCATGCCTGATTTCCAGATACCCAGTCACCCCAAGGACTCTGTAGCTCTGAATCAGGTACCAAGGCTCCACACATACCCCACAGTGAAGCTGTATTACTTTAAATAAATCCACATTAAATGGAGCAGGGACTTGAACCAACTCTTCCTTTTCCCAGGGGAACACCTAGACCAGTGGGTTACTGGGTTAACAGCTGGTCACATTTCCACAAATGCATTCCTGTCCATTTTTTTGTCCAAGGTCCAAAGTAACACATACACTATTGCATATGGATTGAATGACCTAGGGCAGATCCTGGTTTGAGAGCTCCATCAGAGCTTAGGCCGGAGCTCCAAGGGGCCCCAAAGATCCACAAGTGAGAAACTGGGAATGGCTGAGCAAGGTTTGGAGGATCCCAGGGATGCTGAAGTGCTCACTTGGACATCCACAGCGTCAGTTCTTTGGATGCAGTTAGGCTCTCTGGATTGCATAGAGAAACAGTCCAAGCAGAGGACTTTCTGAAGTTAAACAACCCAACTGTGTGCTCACACACACAAAGTAAACATGTAGTGATGCCTTCCTGTAGCCTTTGGGTACCACAGGGAGATTCAAACAATGGAAATGTGTTCATCATGTTTCTTCACAGCTGAGAAGTTGTTAAAGGTTTCTAGTAAAACAAGTACTACAGTGGATAAAATATATTACAACCCAGCATAAAAAAGTCAGCTGTCTATCGCACACATATACGAACTATTCTTAGCTTTTACAATCATGCATTGTAGAAAAAAAATATCTAAAAAAGGGTATTTTCTTTTTCTCTGTTGGGTTTGGCTTGTGTTTTTTCATTTCTAGATTAGATGCTAGTTTCATACACACAGGGCCACACAATGGGAATGTCTATATCTGTGAGAGATGAAAACTGCATTCTGAAAAAGACCTATAATAAGTCAACGCACTACAGAACTCAGACATGTAAACAAACCATACAATACCAGGACAAAAGCCCAAAGAGCAACATATGCTGCCTCACACCTGTTATGATAATACCTTCCTCCCACAGGCTAAAAAAGAAACTGTCGTAGCTGTTGGGTTGTGCTCTCCACAATCAGCTGCAGCCTGGCACGCTGGCTTTGCCCTCCGATTTATCTCAACCTAAGGGCAACCCAACAAAGAGGGGATTTATAAGGTATTTTATGGGATGGACAGTGTTGGGGCAAAGGCAGTCTGGTAGGGCTTCTGTCTTGAAGATGTACAAGATGAATCTAATTTATTTTCAGAGCAAAGCTTAGCAACTGCCTTCTTGGCAAGGAAGAAAGAAATTGAGGCCATTTAGTGATTTCTGTCATTGTTTATAAAAAGCTACAGGTATACAGGTATACATAGAAATGCACGTAAAATCTGCATTAATATGGACGTGTTCTGTTCCTCAAGTTTGATTCTGTGCAGAGCAGGGCAAGAGGAGGGTGTATCACACTCCACAGGCCCTTCTGGTTCTCCAAAGCAGGTGTTGATGTTGTACCATCCATCTATCTCATGCTTTTTTTCCTCCTCTCATTTATATAAAAAGAAAAGGCAAATTGATTTTAGTTTACAGAAACCAAGAGGTCATAAGTGTGCATGAGTAATGGCTTGTCATTTACAGAGCAGTGACCGCAAGCAAGCCCTCACAACACCTCTGAGGCAGCAGCACCAGCAGGATCCCTTGTAAGTGACAGAGGTCGTTTCCAAATGAGTGACCAGATCAAAAAAGCTCATGCGGCTCTGTAAGGCTTTGACCGAGCAAACTAAAAGCTTTGTTTCAATGGTGAAATGCCTTCAGCAGAATAAATAATGTATTTCAAGTTAAATACATACTTAATGTGTTGCTGAATAGAGGCCTAGATCCAAATTAAAAAAAAAAACCACCATCCTTCTAAATGCCTAATTATATGATGGAAATCATGGCTTTTTATGAACACAATTATGATTGAATAATGAAGCATCTTCAGTAGAGAGAGTATATTGATGCTATCTTTCCTTTGCATAGTCAGTTTTTTCCTGTTTGTGTCTTTTTATACCTAGGAAAAGGGAACAGAAAACCTTCTTGAAAAAGGAACATGTTGCTAAACCAAGTATGTCAGCAGGTGACTTGGGAAAACAAAAGGTCTTTTAATTTACTTGTAGTTACTTTGAGTACATTTGCTGTGGTAATATTTTTTAAGAAGACAGGCATGATACTTTGGTATAATGCACTGAATGCATTAATTATAGTTTATCTGTTATCGTTACGTATTTTATTTCTTATCTACAATATCATTTCTGTGCACTTAACTTGTGTCCTAACGTATACAATCTTATATACTTTGTGCAGATGTGACACAGTAAAGCTACGAATGATTCCAATATGTGACTTAGTATGTTTAAAGCTGTTTATGAAAGTAGAAAACTACTACCGATAATCTATTCCAATGTTTGGCCTCAAAATTCCCAAGACCAACCTCCATAAATTGCCAGCTAGGACCCTCGTCCTTTACCCCTGAGGTATCATAGCGTATCTCAAACTGTTTCAGATTCTGCCAGCTGCCCATGCAAAATAAATTTAAATGAAAAACAAACGGAGGCTTGGTTGTTTGCATATATACCTCCAATTCATAGCCAACTCTTTCAAAACATGACATCATCCTCACTGTTGCAAATACAAATCTCTATGCCATTTTACAAGGACAAAACGACCAAAGATTAAGAGTTAGTTAGGCTACAGAGAAATGGGGATACTGGACACTCAGGCTGCTGTAGTGAGGAAGAATATATTCTTTAGAATCTGAGAGGGATTTTTTATTTTAGGGGGATGTTTAAGTCCCAGGCTCTCCTATGACCTTTGTCAGATTAGCAGTGGTTGCCCTTGGCTGTTGACCCTCCTCCCTTGCAAACCAGAAGCCGTAAGTCATGGGCGGCCGTAAGTCATGGGCAGCACACAGGCGGTGGGAACCACAGTCGTCCCTACAGGATCTCTGCCCCTTCTCTAGTAGAGATACCTGGGTTTCCACAGCATTGCATCCTGAACCACCACAGCTCCTGGCAAAACACCACAAGGCAGCCATCAGCAGCCTCAGTTTCTCTTAAAAAGATGAGAGGTTAAGTCTTCACTATTCATTTTTTAATAGTGCAGGTTAGTTAACCCAGGTTGCTGGACTAACTCTTAGATCAGTATCAGGTCAAGGAGCAAAGATAAATTAATTATTTGTCTCATATACTGTGTTTCCAGTCAGCTTAACATCAATGACCTTGGAGACTGTTTACGTATAAACAATTCTTACTATTGCCTCAAACAGCTATTAAAGGCACACTTCTGTAAATCTAAAAAACACACACTCTACTTCTTACATTTTATTTAATTTTTTATGCTCAGTAAGTCAGTATTAGAACATGCCTTCACTGAGGATTTTACATAAGCTCTCTTATCTCAAAACAGGATAGGAATTGTGTTTGTTTATATTTTAAAATAAAAAAGTATTCCTTAAGCGAGTCCTATGACCTCAGTAGCGAAAGAAACGCATACAGCAGACTCTAAATGGAGGAAACCTTTTGAAGTAAGGAGCTCACACAGGTATTTTCTATTTCTGACTCTGCTGAAAATGTTTAAGCAGCCCTGGCTGAAAATATCTCAAGATTTTTATGCATCATCAGCATTTGCATGTTGTCTGTTAGTGTGCTCAGAGAGCACCAGTCCTTACTGTGACATTGAATACATGACTGTAGAGAACAAGAAGAGATTTCCACCTTAAAAACTAGGTAGTGCAGTTCTGTCCATGTTAAAAAGTCATGATTTGATAAGCCTACAAAGTATCATTTTCCTTGAAGAGTCCACTGATTCCTTCAGTGCTCATAAGCCTATTTCAAGGCTTTCTAAATACTCAGAGAAATGAGGAGGGTCTGCTTTTATTAAAAGGAAACATTAAACACCCAAGAAGTTTTATGGGAAGAATTAAAAACACTGAAGAGAAAAATACACTGATGACCAACTGAAACAAACCATTTCTATTTAAAAAAACCTCAGCATTTCCTGCCACACTCAGATTTTTGCTTTGTGACAGTACCGCGTTATCTCAGGGATGTTGTCTTCGTCCTACTTGTTCACAAAGAGTTAAGGTTTAGATTAAGTCAGAAAGCTTCTGCCCTAACATTTACATTTCCTTTTCAAAACATCTTCTGCCCTTTGCACCTCTCAGTCTCACCAAAAGGTCAAGCTTCTTTAATAATAAATAAGAATTTGTTTAAAATTGTTACTTGAATTGCATGGCCAAGTTGGAGGAAGCATGTATGACAATGTATATAGCTCAGTAATCCATGAATGAACCATAAAGCTATGGAACATATTTCTTTGTTCATTTATTCTAAAACATTGTAGCTCAGATTTTTGATTTTTGAAAGCTCCTAAAATAAGTGATGCAGATAGATAGATAAGTTGTTATTCACAGACAGAAAAGTTTGTGCAATGCTCATAATTAATAGTTACATAATAAAATTGAAAAACTTCAATCTAACATTAACATCCATTCAATCACACTGAAAAAAACCCCAAATCTGATGTACTTAAAAGCCCTTTGTTCTATCACTCCGTCCACTCGAAGGGTGAAATACCTGCAATGAGCCTGCTGGCATCCTCAGCAAGCAGATTACGGAATCATGCCTTGATATTGAAATCAGGATTATTGGATTATCATAATCTATAAAAATTCTTATGCAGATGCTTAGCCTCAGCGGACCAAATAATATTGTTAATTTAAACATGATCATTCACATTCTTAAAAAGCTGGCACCTTTGGGAAAGCTGTGGGCTGCCATTTTCCCTCTCGTGGTCCCCCTTAGCACTACGCAGCATGGCACACGCACTATCGTGTTTAATAGGAACATTATTGAGAAAACTCAGCATCCTCTATGACCTTGGGTGGTCTTCTCCTACAGGTGCCTCTGAGATCCAACTCACTGCTGCCAGATTGGGAAGAGGAAAGAAACTTGACTTGCAGGTACAGTGTAACTGTCAAGTCTAAGAGCTCAAATTTAACTCACTACTTATCCTGTCTTTCTTGTTCTGCACATCAGTATAAAGAATTAAAACGCCATACTGTTCTTGGTTTTACTCAGGCTTTCTGTATTGGTAAAATAGTAAAAATATCTATAATAACGATGTTACAAACACTGCAGTAAAATGACTATGACTTAAAATCTAGTTCAAATACAGTATTTTAGTGGTACTTTTACATAATAAAATTACAAAATAACCAGTGGTAAGGTATATTCCACACTTTGCAGACAGTGTAATCCAGGGGTGTCAAACTCACAGCTCCTGCAGTTCTCCTGCTCCTGCAGCATAACGTGCGTCACGCTGCACACATGACTGGTGCTGGCACAAGCATAGGGGCAAGGAGCTCGGCACTGCCACCGGGTAGAAACAAGGTGCTGGTCCAAGTAAAACAAGGTGGAGGGCTGGATTCGGCCCTCAGGCCATGAGTTTGACACCCCTGCCTTAAACGAACACTGATTTCCTTTTTTATTATACTCAGTCCTAACCCCCTCTCCAACTGATATGCATCAAATGGCAAAAAAAAAGGAAGAAAAAACATATCCCGTACCCACAATAAATTCAAAGTAACTTTGTGCATGTACTGGTGAGAGAAAATGGTAACGGAGAGCATTCTATCTTCCTGCTATACCCACGTCTTTCTGCTACAGCCTAGCAAAGCAGACTCAGGAGAATACTCACTTTGCAATTTAAACACCTGGAAATCTGCTCAGTCACAGAGCTCACCACATGCCTGCGATCACTCCTCACGAAATGACTTAAACGCTACTGAGTAGTTACTGCCCTGCGGATTTCTTTATGCACCTCTGCTGTCACAGTTCCTGCTATCAGGAGCGTTGTTGTAAACACGTACAGATGTGGGAAACGAGTTCTTCGGGAACATTAAAAAATGTGTTATCGGTGGCACGTTGTGCTGTACCTCTCTGACTTATTTTGAGGGCTTATTTCCTGCTTTGCTAAGAGTGAAAGCACACGCACCCCGCTTCTCATTTGCTTAGAGGACAGCAGCGGAGTACCAAGCACGCAGGTCTCCGCAGCATCATCCGGGAAGGCGCACTCTGGTCAATGGCCTGCTGATATATCCCCCTCGGGGCCGGGATACCCCCCCGCGAGACCAGGATATCTCCCTTCGGGACCGGAATACCCACACCCGAGACTGGGATATCCCCCTCGGGCCCGAGATACCCCTCCTCGGGACCAGGATATCTCCCCTCGTGACCGGGATATCTCCCCTCGGGACCGAGATACGTCCCCTCTGGACCGCGTTATCCACGCTCTAGACCGAGTTATCCACCTCCCTCGGGACCGAGATATCCCCCCCCCCCCCTCGGGGACCAGGAGATCCCCCCCTCGGGACCGGGATATCTCCTCTCGGGACCGACCGAGATATTCCCGCCCTGGAACTGGGCTACCCCCCAACTCGGGACCGGGATACCCTTCCTCGGGACGTAGATATCACCCCCCGAAACCCGGACACAACCCTCGGGACTGGGATACCCCTCCCGGGAACGGGATATCCCCCCCTAGGACCGGGGTGAAGCGGCAGATGCCAGCCCCGCCGCCGCCTGGCTCTGCCCAGGAGAGTCCTCCCGGTTCCCGCCCGCCCTTGTCCCGCCGGGAGCCGGCGCTCACCTCGGCCGGGCGCTGGAAGCCGCCCCGCGGGCACACGGGGATGAGTCGCGAGAGGAGCGGGAAGGGGGTCCCCGCGCCCCCTGCCCCGCCCCGCTCCGGCCCCGCCCCGGCCACTCAGCGCCCTGCTCTGCCCCATTGTCCGCCCGCCCCGCCCCGCGGGGACAGCCCACAGCCACCGGGACAGCCCACTGCCACCGGCGGGGTGGGAGAGGAGTCACCGCGGTGTGGTGGGATGCAGCCACTACAGTGGAACAGCAGCCACCTCAGTGGAATGGTTTGCACCCACCATGGTGGGACAGGATGCAGCCACCACAATTGGATGGGTCACCCTGGTAGGACGGAATGCAGCTACTACAGCAGGATGGGATGCAGCCACCACGGTGGGATGGGATGCAGCCACCATGGTGGGATGGTTTCTGCCATGGTGACAAGACGTGACCAGACTCCGGCCACCACAGAGTGAGCTCTGTGTGCACACTGGTGGAGATGCCAAATTGCACAACCAGTCCTCTTTTGCCATAGGACCACTGTTCCAAATGGCTTTGCTCACCTGTAAGTGAGTTCATAGGTTTTTTTTCCAGCCCACCCTGGCTGTGGCCTTCAGCATGGGTTTGGTTTTGGTGGCAGAGATGAGTGGTTCTCCAGAATCCTTTTGGGCTTCAATATGTATTTCATAGTTTAGAGGTAGTTTTTAAAATGTTGGAAATGTGGAATTGTTGCCTTTTTTAACATGGAGGAGCTGTTTTTCCTCTTGGTTTGTTCAGCTCAGCAGAAGCAATGGAGATATACTGGCATCCCCAACAGTCCCGAGGGCACCCAAGGAGAAGAGTGCAGAGCAGAAAGCAGAAGCCCTGGCAGCACAGCCAGCAGGGAGTTACTTAGGGGTTAAATGGCGAGACCTCAATGGAAACCCTACTGACCTCTGCCCCAGAGGGTTTAGTGGGGCCTGGGATTTGTGGTGTTTTTATTTTGTACAGTCATAGCAGCAGGGTGAGGAATGCAGTGCTATCACCTGTTCCTGGAGAGAGCGCAGTTCAATGCAGAAGAGCCTTAAAGAACTAAATCCCCCTGTTGCTCCACACTTTATTGTCATGTCAAACAGGGGACTTTATCAGGCAATGCGGAGGGTGGACTTTGCCCTCTATTTACAGCATGATTTCATCTGTGTGGGTGAAGGTAAACACCAGGAGGAGCAGAACAGCGGCATAGACACAGCACTCCACCTGGAGCAGGCATCTCCAAAGACCTCCACAGCTAAGTTTTTAAATGTGGAAAAGAGCTTATGTGTATGTGTACACTTAGCAAACCACTTCTTTTTGTGCTACACGTAACAATCCTACTCAAAACATGGATGTTTTCCTCTCTTCTTCATAAATGACGTTCACTCATCTGCAAAACGAACAAGACAATGCTTATCTTCCCACTCCTGCCAAGGACCCTGTTGTGAGGGTGGTGTTTACATTTACACATGCAATGCACCAGATGAAAATTGCCTTGAAAGTACAATATAATAAAAGGGAAATTAACCTCAGTAACAGCACTTCTTGCCAAGACTTTGTCCTACGTACCAGTTCTGACATTTCAATTTTTGTATTTACTTTGCTTCAAATTGATAATAGTTCCCCTCCCGAAACCAGGCTTCAATTTGTACATACAGGTAATCTTGCTCGATTGACTCAAGCTTAAAATAAAATACACAAATGTCATAATGGAAGTGATTTCTGTGGCAGGCTGATGCTGCTACAGCATTTCCTGATGCAGCAGCAGTAAGCATTACTGAGCTGTTCTGAAATTCTCCCCAACTTCCCTTGGAACAATAATGTCACAAAGTGGAGATGCATTAATATTAAAAATTAGAGCATCTGTTATAAGCTGTGATGTAATACTGCTGATATAATTTTCCAAGAGACAGCAAAACAGCTTTTATGCCATGGAACTATCACTTGAATAAAGACTCTCACATAAAAAAACCCTAAACAACTGTTTCTGTCCTTAATGCATTATTTAATGCATTTAAGAAGTGATACTTCAGCAGCTTTCCCCTGAGGTACAATGGATGCAGGGATAAAATAAAGGATGGGTAGCAAGGAGAAGATTCAGGTTCACTCTTGTTGCTGCCACCTGTCACAGCAGACATGCCTTCTGGTTCGGAAGAAGGCTGTGAAGGCTGCTTCATGTGCTCTTCTACTGTCAGAGGTATTGCAGTGCCAGGGGATTTCCAAGGCATGGAACTGAAGGAATATATGCTGCATTTTACGGCTGCTTTCGTAGTTAAACTGGAGAGCACTTATTAGCTCCAGGTATATTAATTATTAAATGTAACCG
This sequence comes from Dromococcyx pavoninus, assembly GCA_033558185.1. Lineage (NCBI taxonomy): Eukaryota > Metazoa > Chordata > Aves > Cuculiformes > Neomorphidae > Dromococcyx > Dromococcyx pavoninus. Next base: position 233,899 of record JAUMJL010001150.1, on the reverse strand, counting down.
TTTCATTGTAATCGCATCCTTGAAACTGAGCCTGTTACCATAGGATGCAGTAAATCATAAAGCATGTTTATTATATTCAGCTTATTTGGGGAATCAAGGCTCATAGGGCATACAGATTTGTATCAGAGTTACTTTCTGTATGCCCACACTGCAAACTGTTTATTTCAGCTACTGTCTCAATGGATCTATTTTTGAGTAATAAATTTGTCTTACGGAATGACTAATTTTATTTTACCTTTATGTTTTCCTCAAAGACTCTTCATATCTCTGAAGTTCATTAGTTAGTACCTTATAGTTTTGTACTGAGCCTATCACAAAATGCCAGTAATTTTACTATGCATCAGGCATCTTTAACATAATCCCTTATTTTGGAAGGACTTTTGAATGTGTAATTCCTTCGCCAACGCAGGCACTAATGCTGTAACTTTTTGGGTACTATTTCCCTCACCCAGTTTTCACTGCAAATTACACTTGTTGGATTGTTTTGGGGAAAATCCACATGCTTCCTCAGGACAGCAGGAACACAGGAAAAGCTGTTCCTGCAGCTGTGAGGCCATGAACTTCCCACCTGCTCCAACATGGACTTGAGTTTTGGCATCTGAGTGACCTGTTGGGTTTTTTTTTCAGGTATTCTGGAAATATCCAGACGTGTTTTGCCACGCCGTGATCTAGAATCATAGAATCATCTGGTTGGAAAAGACCTTTGAGTTCACAGTCCAACTGTATCTGTCCATTTACTAAACCATGTCCCTGAAAACCTCGTCTACTCATTTTTAAACACCTCCATGGATGGTGAATCAATCACGTCCGTGGGGAGCTGTGCCAGTGCCTGACAACCCTTTCAGCAAATAAATTTCTCCTGATAACCAGTCTGAACCTTCCGTGGTGCAACTTGACGCCATTTCCTTTCATCCTGTCACTTGGGAGATGAGACCAAATAACACTCACCTCGCTACAACCTCCTTTCAGGCAGTTGTAGACAGTGTTAACGTCTCCCCTCAGCCTCTTCTTCTCCAAACTAAACAACCCCAGTTCCCTCAAACACTCCTCCTAAGGCTTGTTCTCCAGCCCCATCATCACTCTGTTTCCTCTCTGGATGCACTCTAGCACCTCCATGTCGTTCTTGTAGTGAGGGGCCCAAAACTGAACACAGGATTCAAGGTGCGGCCTCACCAGTACTGAGCACAGGGGCACAACATTCCACAAACCGACGTGTGTGCACGGTCAGGTGTTTACCAGGGTTTATTTTTTCTTTCTTTCTTTCCCTGACAGTAGCTTCAGGCCAAACCAGGCCCAGTCACCTCGGGGAGCGGTAGGGAGAGCTGAGCGGGTTTCAGGGTCACTTCCAGCCAAGCTCGAGGAGGCGGGACAGGGCGAGTCATACCTGGGCCTGGCGCAGTAACGCGCCCCTTCCCTTCAGGCAGGCCCCGGGCCCGACACCCTCCGCACCGGCCCCCACCTCCCTCGCATCACCACCGCCCCCCCCCGCCCCGCTCACGTGAAAACAACGTCACAAGATGGCGCTGGCGGCGGTTCCAGCGCGCGCAACCCCTCTCATGCGCGCGGGGGGGGGCGGGACCCCTCCATGTGCGTTCCCACCCTTGGCAACCGAACCCCCGCCCCCCTTCCCCATCTCCACGTCGGAAGTCCCGCCTCCCGGCGCGTGGCGGTTGCCAGGGAGCGGCGCCGGAAAGGGTGGGGCGGGGGGGCGGTGGTGATGGAAAAGGAGGTGGCGGCGATGGGAGAGGCAAGCGGAGACGGCGGGGCTTGAGGGGCCGGCAGGTGAGCGTGGGGGCCTGGACTGTGGACACGCACACAGGCACACGCAAAGATAGACAGGCACACAGACGCAGGAGGACAGAGACACAGACAGACGGACAGACAGACACACACAGACACCGGCAGACAGGGACAGACGCACATGCGGATATGCAGACAAATGGGCATGCAGACAAATGTGTCACACACAGACAGGCACAGACACACACAGATGGGGACACAGACAGACAGACACAGAGACACACACAGATACAGACAGAGGGACACACGCAGACAGACACACAGATAGACACAGACAGACACACACACACACATGCTGTGCTCAGCCTGGCACCCCTCATGACCATCACGACAGCTGAGGATCCCTGGGTCGTGGGATCGCGACCCTTCCTGGGCGATGGATGTGGCCAGTAATCATCTCGCGCAGGTTCCCCTTGCAGGCTTGCTCTTGGACAGCAGCAAATCTGGTTGGGGTTGTGCAGCTGTCATGACACGGCATGTCATGCCATGGGGGAGGCGTTGGGGGAGGCCCGAGCCTGGCTGCTTTTGCTGCAGTTCTCTGCAGGAGCATGTGGCACGAGGATCTCTCCTGCCAGGCTGATCTCCTGCCCCCCATCTCCTGTTCCTCTGGGCTCCTCACTTCCCACAGCTCAGGGATGCAGTTGTTTCGTCTTCGGTTCCTTTTTGTCTCTGACATTTTGGGACTCAGTCTGACAGGCCCTCCAGATTTCCTCTGTTGGCATGACCACATCAGCTGAACTGGATTTTCCAGTAATAAACTTAATAATGAACCACGGTTACATTTTCAACTGTTGGAAGCAAATGGAGCTCGCTCAATCAGGCATCCTCATTTGCATGGCAACATGGGCACTGCTGACTTATGCTTTGCAGCGTGAAGAGATGGTCTACGATCAGCATGAGTAGCTTCCCTAGTGGCACTACATCTCAGAAGGAATGACAACCAGGATCTGTCTTTTTGGTCTTATCGTCACCTCATTAATTTGTTCTAGGTCTGTGCCAGGGCAAGAGGTCCTTGCCTTGGATTAGGTTGCTGCCAGGCTTCCTTACATCAACTTGCTATTGCTGGGACCAGTGAAGGCAGTGTTTTGGGAAGTGTCAGGCCTGTGCTGGCTGTGTCATATACTTGTTGTCTTCTGAGTGGAGGGTCTGGTGCTCTGAGAAGGATTTGACTTACTGTATCTTGATACCCTGTTATGTCCAGGCTGGGGCTGTGTTATAAAGCTCTTCTTTGACATTTACCAAACTCAAGGATCTCAGCTGACCACGAGTTTGAATGCATGGTTATCTTGTGCTGTCTCATCAGGTTGCCTAGAATACCTAGTTACAGATTACAAGATTCCTGTAGAAAATTATATTGTATTAGAATTATATTATTAAAAATAAGAAAGGTTTGGTACAACTTAATATATTAAGTTATTTTTTATGACTCCTTGGTTTTGGGCTTCAGTAATTATACAAAATCAGAAAGTTTTATTTATTTATTATTATTTATTTAGCTGGGCAGGGACTTTTTACAAGGGCTTGTAGTGATGTCACTAGGGGGAATGGCTTTAAATTGGAAGGAGGAATTTAGATTAGACATTAGGAAGAAATTCTTCACGATGAGGGTGGTGAGACAGTGGCACGGTTGCCCAGGGCAGCTGTCGATGCCCCCTACTTGGAGGTGTTCAAGGCCAAGCTGAATGAGGACTTGAGCAGCCTGGTCTGGTGGGCGGTGTCCCTGCCCATAGCAGGGGGTTGAAACTGAATGGGCTTTAAGGTCCCTTCCAACCCAAACCGTTCTATGATTCTATGATTTACAGGCCAGTTAAACATAATCTGAGATCAAACTGTCTGCATAAACCAAGCACTAGTTTTCAGTCTGCTGTCGTGTTGCTATCCATTCAGTCCTCCTGTAGTGTGATGGATCTATAAGGCCTAAAGTTCACAAAAAGGAAAACAATGCCACTGTTGTAATTTTTATTTTTATTTGTGGTAGTAGCTATCTTCATTTTTTAGCTTTGGTTTAGTTTTAACTCACCTTCCCATGGGCGAGTCTTCCGTTGAATTGTCTCTGGCTTCAGCAGTCAAACAGACAGTCTCGGAGTACAACAGCACAACAAATCTTGGAGCAGTCCCACTTGCTACCACAAAATCCACTTGCTGGCTCAATGCATGCAGTCTTTCAGGGGTCTTGCAATCAGATGTGTGACGTGCACTGAAATCTCTTCATAACGAATCCTATAGAAAGGCTGCTGTGGCAGCTGTTGCATCCTAGGCTAAAAATGAGGTTGCAGCATTAGAAGCGTTGGTAAAATAGCCCTGCTTGGAGCAGTGCACGGGGTCTCTTTAGCAGGTGTCAGCTACATGCTTTTATAAAGACAGAGGCGCAGGCAGCTGCATGTCTGGTGCCACATTTCTGGACAAACAACCCCTGAGGGTAGTTGTAGCTTATGTACTAAGCATGCTGGAGTAAAAAACGCTTGGGAAGTAGGGAGCAAGATCATGGAGTTGGATGACAGAGATACAGGTATAGCATTGGCATTGCATGTTAGTAAACGTGGTGGGGAAGCTTGGAGATGTAGAGGGCACGTTTTAAGGCCTGTTGAGAATTTTAGATTGTGTTTAGTTAATGCTGTCGTAGCATTTAATGTGTTTCCTCTTGAAGGGACAATACTATTCCAAGCTGACTAATCCCTCAGCTTTCAAAACCACAAGGTGGTGTGTGGTGCTAGTGAGTCAGCGATGTGAATCATCCATACTTCAATACAAATAAATGAATCTGTTTCATTTATTGTTGTTTTGGTAGTATCTGGAAGGCCCAGAGAAATGTCATGACCTTGTGGAACAAGGTGTTGTATAAGCACACGCAGAAAGACCTCGAGCCTGCACGTACTCTTCTCTGTTTGTTTAAGCTTAATTTCAACTTGTTTTACCAATATGAACAAAAATAAGTGTTTCTAAAACTCTTTACAACTGAAGTCTCGTAGTAAACATTTAAACATTTCTGTCTTATGGAGTCTGGCAGTTTAAATCATCTACAAAGGAAAAAAATGGGAGTGCTGTGTAATGGGCTGTGCCTGGGAGAAAGAGAGCAACCATAGAGGTGTTACCTTGTTAGCAGCTGTACATCTCCATACTGTTTCCTCACAAGGGAGGGAGGAGGGCAGGCGCTGATCTCTTCTCCCTGATGACCAATGATAGGACCTGAGGGAATGGCAGGATGTTGTCCAGAGGAGGTTTAGATTGGATATTAGGAAAAGGTGAGGGTTGTGGAGCACTGGAACAGCTCCCCAGGGAAGCAGTCATGAAGCCAAGCCTGACAATATTCCAGAAGCATTTGGACAATGCCCTAAGACACATGGTGTGAGTGTTGGCGTTGTCCTATGCAGGGACAGGATTTGGACTCGATCCTTGTGGGTCCCTTCCAACTCAAGTCATTCTATGATTCTATGATATCTAATCCTGAAGACCCGTTAAATTCCAGTCCAATATCTTAGTTGCAGAAATTTTATTAGCTACATTCTTTACTTACTTGCATTAATTACAGTACTACATTAGTAAAGGTGGCTTGAAGTTTTAATTGATTTTTCAATGGAGGAGTATATGTAGAGGGATCAGTAGATCGTATTACGTGTGTGTGTGTAAGTCTGTTCTCTCCGACTCCCTTGCGTGACGGGTTTTATCCTTGGGAGAGGTGTGTGCCAAAGAATCTGCTTTTGGCTCAAAGAGCTTTTCTTCTGAATCAGCACTTCTCTACAGTTGATTTCTGTCAAGCATAACTATGAAAATTCACTAGATGAGCTCCAATTGTAGAACTGGTTGGTGGAATAACCTGCAGAAAGACAAAACAGCAACACTGAAACAGTTTATGAGAGTTGTCTGCTCTTGAGTTTATTAACATTTGCTCAAGAATGTATGTTAGTTTGCTTAATAGTTGTGTATCAATCAGGCCGAAGTCCTGGAAGGCTGAGCTTCAGGGTATAGAGGGGGTATATTGTTTGTTGTATAAAGAACAGTGTTCTGTCCACACCAACTGGATTGTGGGCTCTTGGCTCTGGACTATTTATGCTTCAATTCGTGTTTCTTGCTTGCATCCTCACTGTTGTTATGTTAATGCATTATATGAGACACAATGTGAAGGGAATCTTGCCAAGCAGCCCTTCTAAAGGGGCAAGCAGGTGCATGCCTCCTGCTGTCAGAAGGCTTCAGCCTGCCCTTCATAGAGGTAGCAGTGGGGGTTGCTGGGCTTGTCCTCGCATTTGTTGTGCATTCCCACCTGATTGGACTTGGCTGTCTTTCTTAAACAAAATGGGCAAGGATGTAACACAGTATCTCAGAGGATGGGCAAAAGTGACTTGAGCTCCCACTGAACAAGACAGACATCAGTAAACCGGAGTGGGTTGAGCAGAAGGTCACCAATATGGTCAGGGGCTGAAGCACCTCTCTGTTGAGGAGAACCTGGAGCGACTGTGTTTCTTCAGCCTGGAGAAGAGGTGGCTCTGAGATCACCTTATAGCAACCTGCCTGTACCTATGAGAGGTTATCAAGAAGACAGATCCAGGCTCTTTGGTGTGTTAAAAGGTGGGAAGATGAGAGACAACAGGTGTAAAGCTGACAGAAGAGAGTTTCAGAATATATGGAAAAATATAGGAAAAAAATTACCCTCCCATTTTTCTCATGGGGCCAGTCAGGCAGTGAGACAAGATGCCCAAAAAAGCTACCTGGTCTGACCTCATAGCTAATTCTGCGTTGAGCAGGAGGCTGGAAAACCTGAGGTTCCTTCCAACCGCGATCCTAATAGAAAAGGCTGACGTGGGGAAGTGAAAGATCTCGTGTAGAAAGTGACACCTAGGTGTCATGAATTGAAATGCAGCTTAAAGAGGCTGTTCTAAAGGCCTTAGGGTTGGATAAACTCTGCTCTCAAGGGTTTAATGATAGCCGTTATCCCACCCCACCCTCAGCTAGAGCAGAAGGCAAAATCATGGCTGCATGAATTACAGAGAAGACAACACAAAGTTTGTATTGTTACTTTGGTTCCTTTTCTTGCAGTATAGCAAATCGTGATTCATGATAGAGCAGGTAAGGGATTTCTCTTGGAATAGTTCTCTTTTTGTCTACAGTCACTGAGTGATCCGTATGAGTTCTCCATGCATGTGATGAGTGCATGTAAGTCTTGGAAATAGTGAAGAATAAAGGATCTGTAAATGTCACTCAGTAAGTGCGTGATAATGATTTCTGTCACTGGTGTATTTAAGGGGAGACACGAGTTGTGTGCCCATTCGTAGGGTGGATTGGGTGGGGAGCACGGAAGAGCCTTGTAAATAGTGTTCTTGTGTGTATTTGTCCAGTTAAAAAATGTATGGTTTCAGACTGACACCAAGATGTTATTTTCCTTGATTTTTAGATAAATTTACTACTTCTAGATTACCTAAAGTGCTTTCTGAATACCCATTTTTTCCCCTTTAACTTTTCTGGCTTGTATTCTCGCCTGTTTTCGACTTGACATCTTTACACTTCTCTTTTCTAACAGGTTGATTCTGCTTGAGGATAATGGCCGGAAAAGTAAAGTGGGTAACTGACATAGAAAAATCTGTTCTAATAAACAACTTTGAAAAAAGAGGTTGGGTTCAGGTGGCAGAAAATGAAGACTGGAATTTTTATTGGTAAGTTCACTAAAAATACCAATTTCTAAATTTATGAAGTGTTATAATATCTTATGTTAATGCCATTAGTAAGATAACTAAATGCATATTTAAAAATAAAAGATGCAGAAATTAGCATTGATTTATTGCAAGAATGAAACGTTATTTCATTGCTTCTGTAATTTCTTATGCTATTGCTGGTCTCCTGTTCAGTTGGCAGACTCCTGTGTCTGTGCAGATCTGCTGAAGTCATTGGTGTTCCTCAGGGCAGAAGGTCCCATCTGCATTGATTTATTCCCATGCTACTGATCTCACATGTCTTTGCAGTTCATCAAAGGTTTTGTCAGGGAGTGGAAAATCTCTGACCTAGCAAGATATCGACCACTTCTGGAAATGCCAATTGTAAAAATCCCAGGGAAAAGGCTGTGTGCTCAGTGGTTTGTTTGTTTTGTTTTAAATATGATACTTGATTTTATTCAATAATTTTATGCAGTAAGGAGAATATATCCTTTACTGTTGGAGGGGATTTGTGGCTTGAGGGGCATCTTTAAATATATTTTTCCCCAGATTTTATGACAGCACAACATAAGCAAAATAATCCAAGATTACACAGGTCGAATAGATGATAAAATATTCATTTATCAGTATAAGGAAGGCTTGCCCTGTTAACAGTCCAAGCTCCTCTTACAAAGGCCTTGAGAACTGTACTTTCTTCCTTCACAATAATGATTTATACACAGACTAATTATGCAACGTTTCAATACCAAAATGAATGTGAAATTATAATCAAGATAATGGTGAAATGAAGAGAGTGAATAACCCAGGTTCTTATTTGGCATTTGTCTAATACAGGACTGTGAAATGCTGTCCTAGAATGCAGTTATCTATTAATTGGCAGAAACAATACTGTTTAAGTAAACCAAACAATTTATATTGTCCCTTTCAAATACAACAGAATGGTAGTTTATGCTGCCAGATGTACCCTTTGTGAACCACTTATTTCAATGGGTAGGAATCTGGTAATCTGCTCATGGTTCTGGAATGCGTTTGAGGGGAATGGGTCACTCATGGAAACTGTTGTGTGACTGCTTGTTTTGGTTTGGGTTTGCTTTTTTCCGTTGTTCTTCCTGACATGATAATGTAGTAGAGCAATGGCATTCAGGAAATATTCTCAGATCTCCAATGTGAGACATCTAATATAGATGTGGCCCTGCTCTGTGAAAAATGAAGTTGATAACAGGTTTGTCCCTGCAGCCCTCTGAAAAACGCCTCTGGTGTTTTTAGCAAGATCTCTGAATCACTGTTTTCAATTCATATGCTTGAAGTCCTTTACAGTCTGAATAGCAAGGTAGGCAGTAGGAGGCTGGTTTTACAGATCTTTTCTTTGAGAGAAGTCTGAGTTTACAAAGAGCAAAGTAAGATGTTTCTGTAGTGCCTATCAATCATCTTCGGGCCCTGCTAGGGGTTGACCGGACTATTAGCAAGCCAGAGTTCAGTAGGAACAAGTTGTCATCTTCCTTTCCTCTCTGCCCCATTTTTAGCAGTAGTAGAGGAATCGATAAAAACTCTGTCAGGATTTCATTGATTTTGCTAATGGAGGTTCAAGGTGTGTTGGATTGTCACTGCAGCAAAATATTAAACTATGAAGATAGAGAGGAAAAATGAACTGAATGTAGCAAATGAAAAAATTTCAACTTTGTCCTCCTGAGTTGTGTTTCTTGGCAGAAACGACTTGGTATCTGTCTTTGCTTTCAGGATGAGTGTACAAACAATCAGAAATGTTTTCAGTGTGGAGACCGGTTACCGCCTCTCTGATGACCAAATTGTCAATCATTTCCCAAACCACTATGAACTGACCAGAAAAGACTTGATGGTAAAGAATATCAAGCGATACAGAAAAGAACTTGAGAAAGAAGGAAGTCCTCTTGCAGAAAAGGATGAAAATGGGAAATACATTTACTTGGGTATGTGGTTCTTATCAGCAGGAATCCTTTTTCTGTGTGGTCAGTACCTGGAACTGAGCTTTTGTGCATGAAGTTCAGTGCATAAAGCACTGAACCTCTGAAGTGTTAGAACATGAAAATGACTATCTTGAAGTGCTCTGTCCCTGTCAATTAGGTAAAGTGCACTTTATCCTAAAGTTCTTTGCTGCATTTTGCAATCCTAACAGCGTTTTTTTCTGTGCTTCTCCTCTCTCCTCAAATCTGCCATTAGAGCAGAAGGAAACACAACAATAGGGAAGGTGATTAAAAACAGTAATAGTGAACATTTCCTATGAAATACTCCATTTTCAAAGCTTCTCACAAACCTTGCTTTGAAGTATAATGACTAATATTTTACAAACTGAGACGAATATAGGACATACTACTCAATCAGGATCTTTCTTGAAATTGTAGACCGAGCAGGAGTAAGAGATTGAACATTCTTGTTGCCCTGTCATGTTACCACAGCACTGTCCCAGTTCCTTCACCATGTACTTGCCTGCAGTATTCAAGGCAGAGCACAAAACCAGTTTTTATGCATGGAAGTTGCATTTCTATTTAGTTTCATAAGTAATAGGGTCCTTAAAGATGACTGAGCTTCACTGTGCAGCATTAGCTGAAGCAACGTTGGATGAAGTGATAATTAAATTGTTATTTTAAAGGTAAGGATACAGAAATAGATTTGTAACTAGTTTTTTTGTGTTTGCTGGGGAGTCTGGGGGAAGAAGGGGTTTAGGTGGGTGGGGTTTTGTTGGGGGGTTGTTTTGGTTTGTTTTTTTAAAATTATTTTGAAAATTGTGGGATTAAGGTACTTTGCAATAAGATTAGTGGTGAAAGAAAAGGGCTCTGAAACTTCATATGATACAGTGTTGGAGTTTCTTTAATTGAAAAGTGAAGAAACATTATACTGGAGTGAAAACTAAAATGTACTTTTGCAGAAACACTCTGGACAGAAATAGAATGAACAAACTCTTCAGAGGGGAAGCTGGAGAGCAAGTAATGACTGCTAGGGAATAAAATTTAAAACAAAACAAAACAAAAAAGAACCCAAACAAACTCAACCCCCCGAAAACGGAACCAGTAATAGATCAGGAATGAGGAAAGTAATGTTCCTTTGGAGGTCAGAAAGCATTGGAGTGAAACAGAGATAAGGATATGCTGAGTTGTTTGGCATCTTAGGAAAATAAAATGAAAGCACTGTTCATCTGAGTAAGAAAGAAGCAGTTTTGTGTGGATGGAAGTGAGGATAATCTGATAGCAAAGAACAAGAAATGCTTTTGTTTAGATTTCAGTAAGTGTTAATAGTGATTGTGGGAGCAAATAAGAATGACAAGTGGGAGACACATGGGAATAAGCATGGGGAAGCTTATTTCCAGAGAGGAAGCAATATCAACGCTCACATTTTTGCATGCACAAAGGATCGTAAGGTGGGTAGCAGAATGGTAAAAGCTGACATAGGGAATTGAGAGAGTTTGATAAAGTTAAGTTGGAATGGTATGTAATACTGTAATTTCACAGCATATAAACAGAAGAAAATTAATTCATGTGAATTAAAATCTGAAGCTAGAAGCATGCAGCATTTTGCAATTGTTTGTTTAAGTAAAAACTATAGACTAGAAATTAAATAAGATGAAAAGCTAAATGAGTCTTAATGAAGGTGGATCATGCTAGACTGGAAAACTGACAAGACAGACCCCTTTTTTAGTCTATATGTGTCAATTGCCTTATCAGATACAGTGTCCTTAATTGTCCACCTTTTCTTTTTTTCTCCTTAACTCAGATTTTGTTCCTGTTACTTTTATGCTTCCTGCTGATTATAACCTCTTTGTTGAAGAATTCAGAAAAAATCCCTCCAGCACTTGGATTATGAAACCTTGTGGCAAAGCTCAAGGAAAAGGAATATTTCTAATCAATAAACTCTCCCAAATTAAAAAATGGTCTCGAGATAGCAAAACATCTTCGTAAGTTCTGAAAACCCAAACCCATTATTGTAATGCGTCAACGTGCCAATTGTCTGATGCATGGGAAACGTATCCCATTATTATTGCTTTGTAGTTACAGAGTTAGTTTTGCAGTTAATCTGAGTTGTTATCTGACTTCCTCCTTCAAACAGGTTTTAATAGATTTGTTTTGATATGAGGAGGTAGAAGGAACTGTTCAGTTAACTATTCTTTATAAAAATGCTTTCAGTGTAGTTGGGGGGAAAATTGAACAAAACTAAATTGCTCTGCTTCATAGGGCTAAATAACAGGAAAACAAGAGAAAAATCTTTCCCTGAGCAATTTCAGTAATTATTTTAGTCCTCATATATTAATTCACTTCTTGAATTAGTACAAAGGAAGAATTAAATAAATGCATTATCTATTTGGAGCACAAAATAATACACCTCATGTTGGTCACCAGCTTCCAAACGGAAAAACACGTTAACAATCTGTCTTTTTTCTCTGACTAGTTTTGATTACACAACTAATGTTAATTTTTTTCCCATTAAAAGGGACTGGCTGAATGTATCACTTGAGTCCTTTTTTTTTCTTTTATTTTTTTTCTGTCTGGCTTGGAATCTGAAGAATGTCAAAATCTGAAAGTTATCTTAGCTTTCCACAGTGGTTTGCAATTGCACACCAAGCATAAATACAAATATTCTAGGAGTCTAAGACCTTGACTAATGAAGATAATGTAATACCTACTCTTTGCTTGTTGGAACCATGCCGGGCTCTAAATGCTGTCCAAGGAAAAGACTGGCTTGTAGAGCTTTGCATTCTGAATGGCTCAGTCAGCTACCCTGTTAACATCCTAGTGGTTAATTGATCTTGGTAATCTATTTAGTATTTTTAACTTTTTTCATATTTTTAACATTTTTTGGTATATGATGACTGATGCCAAGTACGTGTTATTAATCACTACAACTTTATACATTATCTTGGCAAAAGATGCAAGATTTCACTCAACCCACAACTTACAGACTGCTTCTAAAGAAGAAAAAGACTTACCAGATCATATCTTTGCAATTGTCACATTCTGAAACATGGTTTGTATTTTTCAGGTTTGTATCTCAGTCTTCCAAAGAAGCCTATGTGATCTCTCTCTATATCAACAATCCATTACTTATTGGTGGAAAGAAGTTTGATCTTCGTCTGTATGTTTTAGTATCTACGTATCGTCCACTGAGATGTTACATGTAAGACTGCATATATTTGTATTTCATTATGAGAGAAGGTGTAATGTAATCAAACTAATGTTGCACTTGTTGTGCAAATAAGTTTAATGTGTACATGGTATCCAAGGATGCTTTTTTCCTTGTTTCTTATTGGGGTTTAACACGTTTTAATGGCTTTTTGCATTTAAGGTATAAACTTGGATTTTGCCGGTTTTGCACAGTAAAATACACACCGAGTACAAGTGAATTGGATAACATGTTTGTACATCTTACAAATGTTGCCATTCAGAAACATGGGGTAAGTGTACCAAGTTCTTAGATCCTCTTTAGCAGCAGGACTGATTTTCTTAAACTGTCTCAAAAAATTGGAATAAAAAATGTTTTATTTGTCATATCCTTCATCTTCTTACAATTAAAATACTTCAACTTGAACTTACAAATAAATAAATTTCAGAAGACTGCAGGTCAAAAGTATGCAAGATAAGGATTTGCAGCTCTGTAACAGACTGTGATATCTTCAGTATTAACTTGCAGAAGTTGAAAGCAGGTTTTTTTCAAGTCTCTTGTCATTTAAATGCTAATATGCTCGCTTGGCAATTGATTCTGTAAGCAGTGAAATTAATGAAGTCTGGTTCCTGTGGATTTGTATTTTATAATAGCACTTTAATATCGCCTTCCTGATCTCCTCTTCCCTCTCCCCCTTCCCATGCAGTCAGTTCAGCTTTTCTATTTCCAGTACTTTCCAGCTTCTTCTTATGTTTCCCCCCCAAACCTCTTCCTTCTCTAGGTAAGAAAGGGAATGTGCCATTGTGAGCTTGGAGATAGATGTTTGCTGTCTGGCCAGTTGATGGCTTCCTCTTGAATGGACAAAGATGAAGTTCTGCCTCCAGAACAGTTCTGTCCTGTAATTTGCCATTGATATTAATAAAACATGTGGAAACTGATAGCTTTGACAGCACTTCCGTATGTCAAAATATGCTGAAATGCACCAGTGAGAGGAAAGGCCAGTGGGTCAGGGGTGACATGAACAGATGGGCATGCAGTGTCACTGCCCAAGCCTTGTTTCTTCAGGGAATCCATTTGATGACAATGGCTGTCCCTTTTGCACTTTTAGCAGATGTCTGTGCTTTATAAACCATGGCTTTGTTACAGTAATTAAAACTCGTATTGTCACACTTCCTGATTTCATAGGTTTTATTTTAAGAGTGTGGAAAACAAACGTGTTTGTACATACGCACACACAGAATTTTATGCGTATATATTCCTATGTGCATACACATACTCACACACAAGATACATTATATTTATCTTAAATTGCAACCTTGCTAAATGTACCTTGTCTGTTATTGTTTTGCAAGTGTAGCAGAACTGTTTTTATCTGGATATTTCTGTAATAGCAATATGGACCGTAAATGTCACTTATGATGGTAGTTCTAAACCAGGGTAAGCACTAAAATACGGCATTTTTCAGTACTACTAACATTTTCTTGTTCAGGAGCTGATTTGTGAAGCACTTCAAACACATTATGGTTCAATAGGACACACTGAGAATTGGTTGTGGTGAAAGCAGATCCCATACAACTTAGAGCAAGGGTGTCAAACTCACAGCCTGCGGGCCAAATCTGTCCCTCCACCTTGTTTTATCCAGCCCAGCACCTTGTTTCTACCTAGTGGCAGCTCCGAGCTCCTTGTCCCTGCGCTCCTGCCAGCGCCAGTCACGTGTGCAGTGTGTGACGCGCGTTACGCTGCAGGGGCAGGAGAACATGGGAGCTGTGAGTTTGACACCCCTACCTTAGAGCATAAATCATGGTGCTGTTGCCGGAAGCAGTGAACAAGTGAGGCATATGACATGTTGCCTGTACCAGTTTTATGTATTCTTTCATTTTCCCTACCAGTTAAATAACAGTCTTCATAATTTCTCCCAAATAAAAGTAGAAGTGAAAGTAGTGGTGAGGTCACTTTGGAAGAAGAAATGAGTGTAGAAGTAGCAGCTTGAAAATGTGGAGTCATTACTAGAGCATTTTAAAAAGTTTTCCAGAGGAGGCCACGAAGATGATCAGAGGGTTGGAACACCTCTGCTATGAGGACAGGCTGGGAGAGTTGGGCTTGTTCAGCCTGGAGAAGAGAAGACTCTAGGGAGACCTTACAGCAGCCTTCCAGTACCTGAAAGGGCTACAGGAAAACTGAGGAGGGACTGTTTACAAGGGCAAGTAGTGACGGAGTGAGGGGGACAGCTTTAAATGGGAAAGGGGAAGATTTAGATGAGGCATTAGGAAGAAATTCTTCACACTGAGGGTGGTGAGGCACTGGCACAGGCTGCCCAGGGAAGTCATGGATGCCCTATCCCTAGAAGTGTTCAAGGCCAGGTTGGATGGGTCCTTGAGCAGCCTGGTCTGGTGGGAGGTGTCCCTGCCCATAGCAGGGGGTTGGAACTGGATGGGCTTTAATGTCCCTTGCAACCCAAACCATTCCATGATTCTAGAATATTTGTTGAGTTTTGCAGAAAGAAGTGAGAAAAGTGTAATGTAAAGCCAGTCTGTCCATCCTGTCTGTTCTTCTGGTTTAAACGTGTCTGTAACTTCAAAGGCACTTAGGCTGTACAGTTTTAGAAGACAAATCTAATTTGCACTTGAAGTGATTTATCAGAATTATGGTGAGATCTGGAAAAACTCTTTAAGTTCTGACTGTTAATCTCTACTCTAGGCCCTACGCAAACTGTAGAGCTCCAGTGTGTTTGTACCCTACAAGCTCATGGGAAAACATCCCTAATTTGAAAAGCGTACAATTCAATGTCTGGGAGAGGAAAAGGGTAAAATGAAGGAAGGGATACATCAGTGTACCCATCATAATGTTTGTGCTGGAAAATGCAGTTCTAAGTCATTATTCTCTGCATGTGTAATACAAACAAAGCAACAGTATTCCTTCTACTTAATTATTTTCAGTTAGTGGTCTGCTATATAACCTGCGATATTCTACTTTGGTTTAGTGTTTTAAATTAAACAGCTGTGATTGTGTAAAGTTCTCCCCAGTTGCAATCTATTTGGATTTGGGTAGTTGTTCTGAAATGCAAAGAGGATTGAAACTTTGATCTCTGTTCTCTTGCTGGAATCTCGTCTCAAGACATTTTTTCCATGCAGCAAGTCCTGAGAACCATGTTTCAGATCTTTATTTGTACAGTCCTGTTTTCCAAATTTACTAAGGGGGGAGCTGCAGAAAAAACCTAAAAATAGATAGAGGCTTCTCTGACCTTGTCTTAGAGGACAGCAGATTGTGTTCTTCTGAGAACTTTTTTGTATTGTAGGCATCCCATGTTTTGTAATTTAACAGACATACAATCATCATAAAGGAGATAAAGGGATAAAACATTTGTTGTGAGAGTTACTCAGGGGCTGTACCTGTGTCTTTCCATCAGTCAGAAAACCCTCAGTTTCCTTGTCTTTCCATTTAAAGAGAATACAGTGCAAGCCTTCATAGCCTCTGGAAAGATAAATACGAGGTAACCTCATTTTTTCCCCTGTTCTGAGGGTTTTTTCTAGATCAAAATACTCAATTACTTGGAAAATTAACCTCTAGAAATAATTCAAGTGTCATATCACTGTCTTCTTGAATGTATCTGTTGTCAGTAGCACCATTAAGAAGATATCATGTTTACCTTTTGGGAAACAGAATTCGCATTTTAAATGAATAAACACAGGGAAGCATTTCCAAGTGCTGCATAGCAAAAGAGCAAACTTCAGTGAAATTTAGCTATTAGTCACTTAATTATGTCTCCCTTATCTCCAGAGGAGGAGAAAGTTCAATTCTTTCCTTTCACATTTTGAAGCTTGTCTTTCCCAATCATAATCTATGTTTTACTAGAAATCTTTAAAGTACAGTTGTTTTTTTTTCTTCTAAGATTTATTATTGATTTGCAATGGGTGATATAAACATTTACAGCTATAATAAAAGGAGTTGTTTATGTAAAGGGCAGTTCAGAATAAAGCAGAATTCTTTGTAAAGCTCTAAAATAGAGTAAACGCAATTTGCTGAGTTTGATTTTAAAGCAATACTTGTACCTAAGTATTAGTGGGCTTTTTGTGTGAGTGAAACAAAGCTGCTGAACAACTTCAAAAGCTTAGACTGAACTAACTCCTTAACTCTTCAGGATGATTACAATCACATCCATGGAGGCAAGTGGACAGTGAGCAACTTACGCCTTTATCTGGAGAGCACCCGTGGAAAGGAAGTCACAAACAAATTATTTGATGAAATTCACTGGATAATTGTGCAGTCGCTGAAGGCTGTTGCGGTGAGTACTGTTCCTGGAATGCTGCCAGCAACAGCATTATGGCTGCAGGCTTCTCATAACCACAAAAGTGAGTTTGCCATCAAAACTCCTAAAATCTATTTCCTGCTATTTAAGTGAAGGTGTTGATGCTGATTTCTGCAATTCTGTTCCCTCTTGATTTCTCTGAGCTGAGTGAACTTGAATCTTGGGTGGGTGGGTGAGCAATCTGTACGTAATGAAGAAGTGAATGAACCTCTTTCCTTGAGGGCTCTGTGAACTATTTAATATGACTCGATACTGCCCTTGTGAATAGCATTAAGTTCTGCCAAGGCGCGTGACATCATTTCAGCAATAACAAATGTGTCAAAGAAAAAAATAGCTCTGGAGGACAATTTACCAAAGGATATTAGTTCAGCAAAGTTACATAACTTACTTTCAGCTCTTTTATACAGGAGTCACGTAGTTTTCATAACTCTTATTTTAAAAAAGAAAGAAAAATAGCAATCAATTAGAGAGCAGGTATCACCCTCTGGGTCAGCTATGGTAGCTGAAAAGCTCCTTGATGCCAAGGACTGTCCTGTCCCCAAGTGCATGGTCCTGTCATCTCTGTTGGGTTGGTTCTGGCACCATTGTGAGCTGGATCAGCTTGCTCACCCAAATGACAATTACTGTCTTGCTTTATTGATGGGTTAGTATTCTGCCAGTGTAATAAGCTGAATCACCTCACTAAAGGACCAGATGAGCATCAGAATCAGCACAAGCAAGAGGGACGAGGGCAGGAAGCTAGGAGCAGTGGGAGGTGGGGAAGCACGGCTCAACTCAATCTCTGCTGTGCCATCATATTTGAAACCAGATGTGAGAAGGAAGGGGATGTAATCTAAACAATCACAGAACCTTAAAAGAGAAGAGAAGAAGTGTTGAGAATTATTGAGCATGAAATATTTTGGTCCTCTGTCTTTCTGACAATGGCAAATGTAATGAGTCATACTTGCTCCCCCTTCCTCCTTTTGCTCCCTGAAGAACTGAAAAGCTTTCAGTATTAGTGTAGGGGAAAGCATCTTGTGAACCTGTTATGAAGCTTCATTTAAAAGATCTGATGAGATTTGCATAGAAGAAAAGTCTTACTGTGCGTCATGCAAATGTCCAGCAGATGCTGGAAAACTGCTGATTCTCTAGGGAATGTGCATCTAAGTACACTTGGTCCTTGGTCTCTCTTGACTTTCGGGATCATAGTTGACTTGAGCTAATTATAATTTTAAACTGTATCTGGTAATTGCTTGACCTCGAATTTCTGCATAGTTGCTGCAGCATAATAAATGTCTTTTAATAAGTCTTCTTTCTCTGGAGTTTAAAAAATTCCTGATTACTTGAAGCTGTGTTATGTAAATTTTAAAACTTCCTGATTTCTTCTGATACAGGCAGGC
Organism: Dromococcyx pavoninus; assembly: GCA_033558185.1. Taxonomy (NCBI): domain Eukaryota; kingdom Metazoa; phylum Chordata; class Aves; order Cuculiformes; family Neomorphidae; genus Dromococcyx; species Dromococcyx pavoninus. The sequence continues at coordinate 215,645 of JAUMJL010001150.1, read as the reverse complement.
TTTAAATATTGCTTTTGCAAAATATGAAAACGCTTTTATTTCCAAGCTGGAAAGATAAGGGAAAATGGATGTAATTTATTACTTGGCTTTAATGCAGTCATTAATATTGAGGTATTTACTTCCAGCTTGGAAAGAAGAGGCAATCCTGAACTTACTAGTTAGCAAGCTTATGCTAGAGTTATAGAATCATAGAATCATAGACTAGTTTGTGTTGGAAGGGACCTTAAAGCCCATCTAGTTCCAACCCCCCTATCATGGACATCTCCCACCAGACCAGGCTACTTAAGGCCCCATCCAGCCTGGCCTTGAACACCTCCAGGGATGGGGCATCCACAGCTTCCCTGGGCAACCTGTGCCAGTGCCTCACCACCCTTATCGTAAAGAATCTCTTCCTAATGTCTAATCTAAATCTTCCCCCTTCCAATTTAAGGCCATTCCACTTGTCCTATCACTATTTGCCCTTGTAAAAAGTCTCTCCCCAGTTTTCTTGTAGCCCCTTGAGGTACTGGAGGGCCACCCTAAGGTCTTTCTGGAGCCTTCTCTTCTCCAGGCTGAAAACTGTCATAGAAGATTCATGATGTAATCGCATGTGATTTCTGGCAAACCAAGTCTGTAATCCGTTTACTTACTAAATTGTTGATTTTAATACATATTGTTGTCTTCTTTTTTTTTAGCCTGTAATGAATAATGATAAACACTGCTTTGAGTGTTATGGATATGACATTATCATTGATGACAAGCTTAAACCGTGGCTAATTGAGGTACAGTTACATAAGGCACAGGAAAAAAATTACTCCTCATTTCACAGAATAAAACTAAGTAGATTTTAATGTAGTCTTTCCTCTTTTGAAACAATGTCTTTTGTTTCTCAGATAAGTGGATTAAGAAAAATAGTCCATGTGATATCAAGCTAGCATGTGCTTTTGTTTCCTGTTTGTTTAATGTTTCTGTTTGTTTGTGGTTTTCTGTTTTCTCTTTTAAATCCAGTGCATCCATACAATTGGAGTTCAGAGGCAGTCTGAATGCTAGCAGCCCTATTAGATCCATATCAGTAGCTGGAAAACTGGCACTGGCTTAATGGAGCATAACATCAGACTTAAGTTTTGCATGCTGACATGGCCTTCATGTTACAGGTTGAGAAGAGAGAAAAGGAGCATGCATGGGCTAGTGGGACATTTCAAAGGCTTTTTTTTTTCACCTAAATTTCTCTTTAGTGTATTAACTTCAGATCTTTATGTTCAACAGAAATTTTATCCAGTGCTCTTTCTCAATCTAACTGGATGTGAAAGGTCAAAAGTAAATGGACTTTATTTAAAAAAAAATCTGCTTATTGTTCTGATACCACTTCTCCATAATAAATGTGGAACACGAGATATGTTAAATCATAGAATCACAGAGTGGTTTCAGTTGGAAGGGACCTTAAAGATCATTCAGTTCCAACCCCTTTGCCAAGGGCAGGGACACCTCCCACCAGATCAGGCTGCTCAGAGCCCCATCCAACCTGGCCTTGAACACCTCCATAGGGGGCACAGTTTCCCATGCAACGTGTGCCAGTGCCTCACCACCCTCACAATAAAAGATTTGTTCCTAATGTCTAATCTGAATCTCCCCTCTTTCATCTTAAAAGCGTTATCCCTTGTCCTATCACTGCACTTCCTGATAATTAGCCCCTCTCCAGTTTTCCTGTAGCCTCTTGAGGTACTGGAAGTCTGCTAGAAGGTCTCCCTGGAGCCTTCTCTTTTCTAGGCCAAACAACGAACTGTAGTTTTAATTAAAACAAGATGCAATGCAGTGCTTTGAATAGAGAGCACATGTGTGTTTCTCCAACTCACAATTTAACAGGGGAGGACTTGGATTAATAACATAAATCAAAGCTGTTTACCTCAAAGAAATCCATAGATCCCTGTATATAACAACTTTTGGAGTCAACCAGGCAAATTTTGAGCACTGAAATGTATGGGTTTGTTATCCTTGTAAGCTTAGAATATTAAACAAAAATCTGTGTCTTGTCTGATGAGCCCTGGTGAATGTAGTCCCAACAAAAATCTTCAGGCTGACACTGCAGACACTTTGTGGTGTGGTGCCTTTTGGTTTTAAATACAAAGAAAAATGCCCCGTGGGGGATTCCTTCCACTGTCTGAGGAACTGAAAGATGTGCTTTGAGATGCTGAGTCTTTATTTCCCAAATAGGATGTACAGTCATCACACATGCTGTTTAGAGAACTATATACCACTCAAAAAAAATGATGCTGACATTTTTTTTCTCTTTTGTAGGTTAATGCTTCCCCTTCTCTTACTTCCAGTACGGCTAATGATCGCATCTTGAAATACAATCTTATTAATGACACACTTAACATTGCTGTGCCTAATGGGGAAATTCCAGACTGTAAATGGAATAAATCTCCACCAAAAGAGGTTCTTGGCAATTATGAAGTCTTGTAAGTTTTATCAATGTTTTATCTAAGTGTAAATGTTTTGCGGCCATCCCACTTCTTAATGTGTAATGTAGACCACAGAGATAAGTTGAATATCATGTTGATGTGAAAAATAGGCTTAAAGATACCGCTTCATATCTTTTGAAGATACAACAGCAATGTTGGAAGTGGGAGTGCATTAAAGCAGAGTTGCCTCATCTCCAGAGAGAATGTTACTTGTCTGATAAGCCCCTGCCTGCAAGTTCTGAGCTTCCAGCAGCTAGATTTGAGGGACAGAGTCCAAGAGGGTGTTTGTCTTCTACATGTGTAGAACTTGAATTGTATTGACAGTAATAATGATATTTATATATAATAAGATGGTAGTTAAATAGCTATAATAGCTATTTGAAAGAAATTTGCTCTTGGTTCATAGGAACGATGCCACTTGACTCCTGTAATTCATAGATGTAATAATAATGAGTAGTCAGATTTTTTAAATTCCCCAATCTGCATTACAAAGGGAGAAATGAAGGAGACAGAGATCTTTATATTGGAGTGTCTAAAGGATTTATCTAGGATTGACTGGTCTTATGCAGAGTAACACTGATTTGAATACAATATTGATGACACAGTTTCTCATATGTTCACGAGAAAATGTTCAGGATAAATTCTCTAGCACCAGCAGTACAATTGTTCAGAATGTCACAAACACAGTTATGGACATTAGTTGATTCACCAGTTCATAGAGATCTCAAATACTCTTTCCAAATACTAGTAAAGAGAGTTAAATCTGTATGTGTTGACTGAATTATGATTTAAGTCAGGGTGTCAAACTCATGGCCGTGGGCCAAATCCATCCACCCAGCACCTGGGTTCTCCTCGGCGGCAGCTCTGAGCTCCTTGTCCCTGTGCTCCTGCCAGCGCCAGTCACGTGTGCAGCGTGTGACGCGCATTACGCTGCAGGGGCAGGAGAACGGTGGGAGCTGTGAGTTTGACACCCCTGATATAAGTTTTAATGAATGTTACATACATGGTTGCTGTAAATACCTATACAGTAGCATAACTAATTATATATTTTGACTGTTCTACAAAATATGGTAGTATTATCTTTTGATAATTATAATTATGCACCTGTAGCAATTTTCTACTTGGAATTTGCATAGCAGCAAAGAGGCAAGTATACATTGGGGGTATATGAGGCCTTAGTGGGCTTACATATTTAAAGAACTACTTGTCACTGTGGTTAAATGTTACAAAACACGTCGTCAAATGCATTTAAGTGCACTGTTTGTCACCTTGTTCTTTCCCTGTTTGCTCTCTGACACAACAGTGGAGTTTTTTAACAGCTAACAATCCTCTGTTTGAAGCAATAGCTTAAGACTTTATTAAAACTGCCAGCAGTCTGATGTTCCTGTTTAACCACAGACCTACGTGGTGAGGAGAAATGCAGAAGTACATGTGAAATTTCACAAGCGTAAAATTCCACAAACTCAGGAGTATAACCCAAGCTGCCAGATGATTTGTTTCTTTCAAAAAGCAGCTAAAGATATTTCAGTTCATCTGTATCGTAACATCATGTGGTAGCATATTTCCTTGAGTAATGGTTGCATATCAAACCATGCATGTGTAAACCTGTGCATAAACCAGCTTGTATTAAATTTCAGTGCTAGATATTACGCAAATTAGAATTTAAAGGACCCACTCGTGTTTGTGTAGTGAATATCAGGACAAAGCATTAACAGGTTATCGTATTTTCAGATACGATGAAGAGATGGCACAAAGTGACGGGCCTGATCGTGACTTGCGAAGTCGTTCTGGGCAGTCCACTGGAATAAAAGGCACTCGTGCAAGAGATTCGGGAAAGCCTGTACTAACCACCTGGAAATGAAAACAGAAAAAACAGCTATGCTTTTGGTAGGAAGACATCATGAACAAAAATGCAGGTCTTTAACAGATTCTTCTATTTTGCTGCATTCAATGTGGGAAATATTAGAAGAGGACAATGCAACCTTTGAACCTCTAAAGCAGGGTGTCAAACTCACAGCCCACGGGCCAAATCTGTCCCTCCACCTTGTTATATCCACCCCAGCACCTTGTTTCTCCCCGGCGGCAGCGCTGAGCTCCTTGTCCCTGCGCTCCTGCCAGCGCCAGTCACGTGTGCAGCGTGTGACGCGTGTTACGCTGCAGGAGCAGGAGAACATGGGAGCTGTGAGTTTGGCACCCCTGCTCTAAACCCAAGGACTGTACTAGACGTACACTGGCTTGATGGTTACTACAATAATATTTATAGTATGTATGTATATATAATTATTTTATATATATATATACTTTGTGTAAAATAATATTCCCTCAGTAATGATTAAGAACTTTCTTTATAAGTTGATGACTCAAAACATGCATTCTGAAAGAATGCTGTTTTGGATATAATGCATTTCCTGTAGTAGCCTGTACCTAACTCCCTATAATAAATGAGCTGTGGATACTGTAAAAAGGTGGTAGTGGTGAGTGTCAATGTTGTCACAATGGAGGTTCAGGTTCTTGCTGGTAAAATAAGAGTAGCTAGGAAAAATAGCAATACATAGGGTTGAGGCTATTGTCAGTTAATACCATTAATGATTTATAATCAATATTAAGAAATTGAAAAGCAACTTTTAAATGCTGAGGGGTTTTTTTAATTTCCTTTAAGCGTTTTGAGTTGCTGACTTCAAATGTAGACAGTTTCATGGATCGAGGGAGTGTTTCAAGTGGTCTATTGATGCATTGTTTCAATAGCCTTACTTTTTATTTCAAGACAGGCAGAGCAACTATTTACTGTAATAAATGTCATTGCTTGAAACCACTGATATATCCTTATTTGCACCAAAACCTCTTTGTGTGTTTGTGCATGTATGTAAGTACAGTATCTGTATTTTTTTGTGTATTTTGTGTGCACTGTAACAAAAATATTGTGGACATGATTAGCTATTTCAGACAGCTCTGATAACAAAAGTTGTGATAATTAGCTACCAAAATATGTAGAACAAAAGTTAAAAATAGGTATTTCAGTCTTCTAACAGCATAGCATATAAACATGCAGTGCTGGTTGTCTTTATTCTCCTTCCCCCTCCTCAGCTTTTGGGGTTTTTTTCGGTGGTGGAGTATTGTGGAGAGAAAGGCAAAGGAGGCTCAGAGTTGCAAATGTCCATGCAACCATACTACACTCCAGTCTGGATGCCACGAGTGCAGTGATACTCAGTCTGCCTGCCACAGGCAGGCCACTGCAGTGCCTGCAGAGTAACTTTATCCTGTCCCAAAGGTTTCGAGTCTCTTGAACACGTAAAACAGACCACCTGCACCATAGAATTTCTCAATCCTCTTCCTGCTTTTGAAGGTTCTCCTAGAAGAGCACAGCTGATGACAAAATGCAGTCTTTGGGACACTTGGTGTTGATGACTCTCAGCCTGAATACACTCCAGCAAGAGCAGTTTGGTCTGGGGAGGGACAGCAGACGTGGGCTGGGCTGACCAACATCCTTACACATGATCTGGGATTCATCCTCGCAATAAAGAATGAAATATGTAGACTGAGTGAGTCACTCCAAGTGTAATCCTCATCTTGATTATCCTGTATATTCCATTAAAATGAAGACCAAAATCCTACTGATTCTTCGGTCATCAGACTAAGAAAAGATGATTACTGCAGGATAGTAAAGCTCATTTAAATTTCAGATCTCCTAGTTTTTAGAGTTGAGGTTTTGTGTTTGGTTTTGTTTAAGTTCCTAAGTGTGAGTGTTGCTTGTGTATTTGAACGTTGACAGGTAAGTTATTCTTACGTAGATATGTGGTCAGATATTAAGTCTTGTTTTAATGAGGAGATATTTAGTGGGTGGATGTTTCCGGCTTTACCCACTGCTGCCTGTTGGTGGTGAAGTAGGAAGTACTGACAGTGTTAGGAACTATGAGACTGTGTAAACAGTGTTTTGTACTATGGTTATATTCCTTACAGCCATGCAACACAACGAGGATACTCTGTTAGAAGGGAAATGGAGCTTTTTCTCATTTTCATTTCCACTGCTTGTAATTAATTTCTTCAGTAGCTTGGACAAAGGATGTGGTTGTAGTCTTGTTGTATTGCACTAGGAAGGATGGCTACGGTAGAATGATTGCTGCTTCCGTTTACTTTCTTTCCCAGCCTACACTGGTGGGACTTTATAAGGAAGAGGTATATTGAGAAATACAAATTCCAATAAAAAAGTAAACTTGTCACTGTTTCTTTCTGAGTAGAACTCATAAAATACTAATGGAGCAGCAGTGTCTTTGAATTTCCCTTTGAAAAGGCTTAATATGAATGCAAAACCAGGTCTGAGCTACTAGGATTTATTGCTGTAGAAGGCTTTGGAACCTCAATCCAGGGAATAATTTTTAGCTGTAATTTCACAATGAATCAAGTCTGATGGTAGCATCTAAATAATCTTGTTCTTCTAGACTTGTTTATAGGTGTTACTTTGTGTTGGCAACAGTCTCTTTACAGCTAGGCAGCAAGATGAATCAGGGCCTCCAGAACACAGGCATTGACAAGAGGGAATAGGAATGGCACTACCTGTAATATTACAGATATTGAATATTCTTATTTAATTGTTTGGGGGGGGGGTTCTCATGTCTTGGAAAGGGCCAACTTCTTTGAGTGTGCACTCTTATTACTCACTATAATAATGCATTTCATCCAGTCCTGACTTCCAAAAAACTGTCATCATATTAAATTGGCTGAAGTCTCGCTATTCCTGTCAAAGAATAAGGGTTTCTGCCCCAGTGTGTAGCAGATAGATTTAATTCACATACAGTGTTTTCAGAGAAGTATTTTATATGGAAAGTATTTTTGTAGTGCAGCTATAAATTTGGAACTAGCAAATACTTCTCTCTGGCCACTGGAGTATTGGGAAAGCATATTTCAAACACTTTATGTGAGGATGACATATCTCTGTAAAATATCTTGTACGTTATCATTACTACCTCAAAATGAAAACATTCTAGTATTAATAATTGGAGAGGGAAGGAAAAAAGCTCTGATGGGAATCTTTGATTACATAGTTATTAATCTCAGAACTAGAACTCAGAGTTCAGTGATGATGATACATTTTACTCAGTTACATCTCCATCCGTTCTATTGCTAGTAATTTATCCCACTGATCCAAACATGAATTCAGTAATTCGGTGTTCTTCTTTAAATAGCAAGGAGTCAAAGAGAAGGCAGATACAGTGGCCCTCTCTTCCTGATCTCATTCCCCTTTCTTTTTAAAAACAATAGACTAGTGAGTAGATACACGAGACTGCTTTCTCCTCATTTCCTTTTCCAACAGGCTTTTTGCAGAGGCTGAAGTTTGAAAGCCTGACTGTACTTTCAGTTCTAATACATGAAAAACCTACATATGCAAAGGGAGGTTTTAAGGAACAAAATTGAAATAACATTAAATTCTAGATGACTAAGATTGGCTCTCTGATTATCAGTTACAAACAAGCCCCCCAAAACCTGTAAACAACAAGGAAGTCTCCCTTTTCTATAAAGAACTCGAGGCCTTACGTAGATAAGTGAAATATTCTTGAAAAACTCAAAATCAGGAACCTTCATTGCTACATAAACCCTATTTTTTTCCATGTAGGACCTGTTGTTTCCAACCATTTTACACAATGGTTCTCAGAAGGAATTTGAATAAAGAAAGGGTCATGTTCCATGTTAACTGGAATGAGAGCTTACTCTGTGCATGAAGCAGCTTGTCTGCAGACTCAGAAACAGGAGGATGACAAGGAAAGAAGCAGTCAGAGCTAATAGTTCTGGGGGAGGAGGAGGAGGGTAGTGTATGGGTATCACTGTGAGATACTTGTTTGTACACGGCCTTGAAAGGTAATTGTGAAAATCTGGTAAGGAGGAAGAGAAACTGGAAATTAAACCTTTAATTGCCTACTCAGGGATAAAATCTTAAACCTTGCACTCCTGTGTCCTTAACTAAATCTATTGCTGTAGTAGGGCAGAAGGAATGGTACAAATTGATATACAAACTGATAGCAGCCTGGGGCACCCTCTGCTATCAGCTTCTTTGGAGGTGATTAAAGTGGTGTCTTGACCACTTGGGACATGCATCTGCTATAGGAGTTACGGGGAATTGACTAAAGGTGTGATGATAATGTATAATAAAGGATGTTAAACCTTGTGTGGGTGCTCTCATTCAAATCTAAGGTAGCTCCTTTTTTTTTGCCAGAGCCTAATTCTCCAAAAGATTGAAGACTGTTTTGCCGCTGACTGAATGGGCTTAATTGGGCTTAAATCAGAGCGACTGCAAGCAGACAAGCTCTTAGTTCTGAGTAAATGACCATGGCCCTAGGCCAATCATCCTCCAAATGTATCTAACTGTAGGGTAAAGAAACTGTTTTGGCTTTCAGTGGAGCAAAATAAATCAGAAATAACTGTTCTCAAAAGTTCTGACTTGGGTTAGTGTCATAACTTGCCAGGCAGAGCTAAAATAAATGTGCGTCTCAGTCCTAAAATACTGTTCTTCATCTGCTCAAGTGATCACTGGCATAATGACAGTACTGTACGAAGAATTAAATAGACAAGCTCTGAACAGCTATGGGAATTGTTGTAATGACATCAATGTAGAAGGAGCTTATTGCTAGAGTTGAATAGTGGGGCTTGCTTCCCGGGTACTAACCTTTCTCCCTTTGACATGGAAGGAATTAATAAGATTCCTACAGAATAGCTTCTTTATATGGCTTTAGGAACTTAATTAGAATAAAAGAAACAGCATTATCCCTAAAGCTACTTTGTTGCTGTTGGCTTTACAATAGAACTTCTGCCTAAAATGTCCCAGTCTCCTGATTCACTTCCTGTTATAAACTCAGCAAAACAATAGACGTTTAACAGAAGATATATAGCCCTGCATTTCAGCAGCAGAACATGTCAGGCAGAGCTCATTTATCTGTAGCAAAGGAAGGGCTTTACTCAGTCATTATAAACTAGTGCTGTTCCTGAAGTAGTTACTGTTTTGTGTGCTTCAGTGGGAGAAACAGAAAGCAAATTACATTCTGCCCCTGCTTTATTAAAACAGCTCGCTCGAGCCTTCAGGTCAGTGGGAAGGACTCCACACCATCTGGTGCGTAGGTATCGAAATGTAACAGTGGTGTCCATAGTCAGTTGTGCTAACCTGTAGGGTTCATTAGCAAAAACAAACTAAAAACTTCATTCCTGTATTCTCTGCAGAAAATAAATTAAATGTGTATAGCAGAAAAAAGTTGGCTTTAGCCACAATTTCATTAAAAATTCTGTTATTAAGAGGAAATAGGAACATTAATGAGTATCTTGGAAAAACTGATTGTTTTTACTGAATAGTAGGAAGTTGTTTGTGTTAGACTGTATTTTTTTTCCACTTATTTTAAGCCGCCATCAAAGTTTAGGCAAGCTTAAAGAAACTCTCCATACTTAAAGCAGTCAATAGCCAGAACTTTCCTAACTGTTATGGTGACACAGGGATATCTTCACCATTGACAGAAGACTTTCTATGCCTTAATTATTCTCAAAGTTTGTACCTATTAAGAGCATATAATTTACATCTGCAGTAATCATAGGCTACTGTTGTGAAATAGAAAGGCTTGGACAGTGTGAAACACTAATTCAAAATATTACTGTGAAAAATAGTAAGATAATAAAGGATATTTTGGTCAAGAGCACATTTTCTATATGAAAAATTCTTTCCCAGTGAGAGCTGGGCAGTGAAATAGTAAAATTGATTGATTGATGTGGAATTAAATTTAATATTCTGAAATTCTGTGTCATTGGTTGGCATATATAATCACTAATGTCATTACATTTGCAATCAAAACATGGTTCAGGATTTAAATTGAGATTTAAAATGCAAATAAGTACATATAACACCTGGGCTTTCTAAGCTAGAGTTAAACATTCCGAAGAGAATGCTAAAACGTTACTGCAAGAGCCAAGAAACACCAATCAGATTTACACTGAGTGAAGCCAAGAGACAGAATTTATTTACAGAGAAAGTATTAGTGCTTAAAAGGACACACAGAATTTCTGAGGACAACAGAAGACACAAGCAGCATATTTAAAAATAGATAGTGTTAAAAATAAAAATAACCGTGGGATACTTATCTGAAATGAGAGAGGAATTTTCTTTTCTTTTCTTTTTTTTTTAATTTTATTTTCCTGAAACGTCCTGTCCTGTTCCTAACAGTCTAAATGAATGGCTCGCCAGTGGGGCTGCACAGACTCTTAGCCTTTCTTCTAAGAATAAAGACTAAGATAATCTTTCCCAGGATGTCACATTCTGAATATAACTGAAAATGTTCAGAAAACAACTGGATTTTAATATTTAGGAAAGAAAAAAACCCAAAATACTAAAATCAAAATCATTAATATGTTCAAGTATGATTCACAGTATCAGTAAATTATCTATGGCATCATAATAGTGTCATCATGCTGGGAGGTTGCATGAATGATGACAGATGTAATTAGACCACTAATCTCTTTTAATTCACTGCAAGAAAAACTTTGTTTGAATATGCATAAAGATAATTTACATTTTATAAATTGAAAGAAACAGGACTTTATTAACCACCGAGGTATATTTCCTCAAGCAGTTTTTCAAGCGCATATATGTATTTCCTCAGTGCATGTGGCCTCAAGCCTGTATATATTTATACATACATTAAACTGTGTAACTATAAGTAATTAAGTCAAATTACTGCATCAGCATGTGTATTAACCCCAAAGCAGACATATTCTACTTTCGTATATAGAGGTAAGTCATGGGAATACCAATAGTATTGATCCAAAAAGTAGATGAAGACAATGCTACTAATGTTGCTTCTGAATTGTTTCAGATGGTACACCTGGAAAAGGGGCAAAAACTTTACAATTAAAGATATATTTTTTAAATTCTGATAGCTGATACTGGTTTTGGCTTCTAAAGGTGTCTAAGCCTTTTTCTTCTAAATGTGAAAAAGCATAGAAAACTTCTTGCAACCAGAAGAGAATATTCAGCAGTTTGAAAACGCTATTCCATAAAGTGATGTATAGAGAAACCTCCAAATATTAAAATAAAATGTTCATATGAATTGTCTTTCAGTGGACTTTGTTTTTTTCCAATTAACAGTCCTGTTTTTAACTTTATATCTTTAAAATTATAGTTTCATAGCATTTATAAAAATGTTCAATACCATTTATGAAGATGTTTAAGTGAAAAGTCAGAAAATACAATTGTTGTTTCTCAAGTTGTATTAAAATCTGAATCCAGTTCTTAATATAAAAATGTTCTGTAGATTACTAATTTCTAATCATCCTCCATTCCCTGGGAAGGCAAAACTAGTTCAAATTCCATATGAAGAAGATAATGTCACCGCCTTTGCACTGTGATATGAGAGCTAACTTTACTATACCTGTATGTATACCCATATATTTTTAAATATACACAATGTACAGATACACATATTATAATGTAATATCTATTATAGTAAGTTTTAAAATATATTTAAAATGTACAAGCAGCACAAAGGCCTAGCAAAGTCCCTACATGGGAACAGTTGATTTGAAGAATAAGGCACTGCTTTCCTCATTGTTAAAAAAATACATCATGATTTTTGCCACCAAACTCAGGGCCTGAATATACACCTCTTGCTCTATTTGCAGTCGTTTCCCCCATACTGCTTTAATATAAGAACATGAGCCCTGGTTTCACAGGCAGTAAGTAGCATGCATGCAACCCGCACAGGCTGTGTGGTAAAGTGATCTTTGAGGCACGAGGTGGTGTTTAATCAACTCTGTGTGGAATAGTCGGGGGATTTTTTTCGTGTCAGTCTACAACTGGCTGCAGGTTGAACTTCTGTCCTCTGCCAAAATGGCATTCTCTTTCATCGCAGTATGAACTTAGTTCTACCAGGGAGCGCTATGATTTATGCTGAATTCCTGGTTTGTTTCTTCAATCTTTGAACAAGTTTGAGCATTATTTGACCATAAAAAGAGATGAATGACTGTTTTGATGTTGAGGTTGAAAAAAGTCTAAGTGTTCTGGCAGGGAGGATTTTCAGCTTTGACAATGCTTGAGGCAAAGCGGAAGCGCGATTCATGTCCATACAGAAAAAGGCTGTATTTATGATTGTTATGTATCACTTATAATCTCCCGTAAAGAGAAATGGTTTATGGGAAGCTTGATCTCATCTTTAATGAGGCAGTCTGTGTGGAAAACTGAAGTACATCTGTGGTCAGAACTGAGAGAAGAAACAATAAATTTCAAGATTCCTTCTCTCAAACATGAACTTTTAACACAGGAGAGAGAAGAAAGGGAGATGAGGGAAGGGAGAAATCATGTTAAATCTTAGAAAGCTTATCAACCTGACCAAATTTTGCAGTACTGTTAATTGCAACTAATACAAATCAGTTTCTTAAGGTCATTTTTTCACAAGGTAAAGTGTACCCCAGTGCTCTGGTCTCACAATCCTACTGAGCTAATCTAAATTCCCAGTGAAATTAAAACTCTTTAAGTTAATGAGTCACGTTCTTAGTGAAACAGTACAGGAAGACTCGGCGTCTGTGCTGATTATATGCAGACTTGCATAACAAACACGGCCAAGAGGAAAGTACTCTTAGGGCTGTTTTGCAGCCCTAACCAATGATCCGGAGCGCTCGCTGTCCTCAAACCAGGCTGTCCTCTGGGACAGCGCTGGAGGCAGATCAGTGATGAGAAGGGCAGATGGGAAGGAAACGCTGAAACTGGTGGGGGAGAAGGGGAAGGCTGAAGGGACGAAGTAAGGTCACTGCAATGGCTGCTGCTTGGAACCTGAAATAATCCTCCGTCTAAAACAAATAAATCTTAAAGATAGGCAAGGGCTGGAACAACAGTGCTGCCGCTGACACTGTTCGAGTACCGCGCGCAGCGGTTCAGCCACATCAGCAATGTCATTTCAAAGGTGGCTCTGCCCTTGGGCCGCCCGGGATGACAGACGAGCCTGCCAAGACCCAGCGAGAGGCGGCTCCGGCTGCCGGGCAGGAGCCGGGGGCGAAGCACAGAGCCCGCAGCACCGCAGCTGCCGCACCGCAAGGGGAGAGCGGGCACTGCCTCGCTGTCACGGGAGAGGAAGGGAAACCAAAGCCTTCACCGCGTCCCAGCGGTGAAAACTCCCTGTCGCTTTTCGGGATCTATCGGCTCCGTCAAATTCCCCTTCGGGAAAAGAAACCTTCTGCTCGCTCGCCGCCTCCCACGGTGGAAACGGGGCACGGACGCGGTGGTTTAATTCGGTTCCGCAGCGTCACCGTCAGCGGCTTCCGAACACGGACACACCGATCCGTAGGGACACACCGATCCATACGGGTACACCGATTCATAAGGGTACCCCTATCCATACGGATCACAGAACCACAGAATGCCCTGAGTTGGAAGGGACCCACAAGGACCATCGAGTCCAACTCCTGTCCCTGCAGAGGACAAGCCAAGCATTCACACCATGAGGGCATTGTCCAAATGCTTCTGGAATATTGTCAGGCTTAGCGCCGTGACTGCTTCCCCGGAGAGCTGTTCCAGTGCTCCACCACCCTCTGGGTGAGGAACCTTTTCCTAATACCCAACGAAAACCTCCCTAGCACATCTTCCTGCCATTCCCTCGGGTCCTATCATAGGTCACAAGAGCGAAAAGATCAGCTCCTGCTCCTCCTCCTTCCCTTGTATGGAAGCAGTAAACTGCTATGAGGTCCCCCTCAGTCTCTTCTTCTCCAGGTTGAACAGAGCAAGGGACTTCAGCCGCTCCTCATACGACTTCCCCTCTAGACCCTATCCATACGGACACGGTGGCAGCCGTACTCTGGTCGCTCTGCAGAGGCCTCAGTCGCCCCGCCCTAAGGCACCCCCCGACTCGCAGCCCACCCTAAGGTGTCCTCTCCTGATATGCCCGCCCTGAGGCGCCTTTGCCTCCTCCACCCCCAGCAGGAGCAAGGAAGTGATTATGGCCCTGTACGAATCCTGTGTTCACTTTTGGGCCCCTCACTACAAGGGCACTGAGGTGCTGGAGGGCGTCCAGAGAGGGCAACGAAGCTGGTGAAGGGGCTGGAGAGCAAGTCCTATGAGAAGCAGCTGAGGGAACTGGGGTTCTTTAGCCTGGAGAAGAGGAGGCTGAGGGTGAACCTCATAGCATCACTGTCTACAACTGCCTGAAAGGAGGTTGTAGCGAGGTGGGTGTTGGTCTCTTCTCCCAAGTAACAGGCGGCAGAACGAGAGGAAATGGCCTCAAGTTGTGCCAGGGGAGGTTCAGAGTGGTTATCAGGAAAAATTTCTTCACCGAAAGGGCTGTCAGGTACTGGTACAGCTGCTCAGGGAGGTTTTTGAGTCACTATCCCTGCAGGTATTCAAAAGCCGGGTAGGTGAGGTACTCAGGGATGTGGTTTAGTAGTGGGTAGGTACAGTCGAACTCGATCTCAAAGGTCTTCTCCAACCAAGCAATTCTATGATTCTATGAAGCCTCTCCGAGCCGCGAGCCGCCCTGAGCCCCCCTTCGCCCTGAGGAGCGCTCGGCGCTAACGGCCCCCGGCAGCCGATTGGGGGGGGGGGCCTCGCCCCGGGCCACCCCCACCCCTGCCCACCGGCCACCTTTGCTCCCACCACCCACTTCCAACACTCTCGCACCTAGGAAGCGGCATTAATTGGCACTCGCGGAGAGCCAATGGGCAGCGGCGGATGGGGAGGCGGGAGCCTTACCCTTCGCCCAATCGGGAGGTGGCTAGGGCGTCCGCCAATCGGAGGGGCGGAGGGGCGGGCGTCCGCCAATCGGAGGGGCGGGCGTCCGCCAATCGGAGGGGCGGGCGGGGGCGCTGGACGAGGTTGGGCGCGGGGGGCGTTAGTCGGTGCGGCGGGGAGCGGAGTGCTGGGACTGCTTTCCCGATCCTTCGCGCTCTCCCGTCAGCCCTATCCCACCCTCCCTCCTTCGCCACCGCCGCTGGTGGGCGCAGGAGACGGGCAGCTCTCAGGTGAGGGTGGCGCCACTGCTGCTGCTGCTGTCGTTGTCTTGGGCCCCGGCTTTGCGACGAGGCTGGAGATGGAGGCCGGGATCCCGACCCCAGCCGGAGCCGTTGCGGGGGGAGGGAAGTTGGTGCGGCGGTCGCGCCTGAGCGCGCGGTTATCGGCGTCCCGCGGTGCGGGCGGGCGGGGCGCGTGGCGTCCCGCGCCGTGGAGGCCCCGGTCGGTGCTTGGGGGAGGGGGGGGGCTCGGTGCACTCCGCGGTGAGCAGGCAGGGGTGGCAGTGCCGGGGCGCCGTGGGGAGGGGGGGCGCGGGGTGGTGGAACGGGGCTGCCTCTCTCCGTGTCGGGCGCGGGAAGGTGAAGCTCTCCTTGCACGGCGCTTGGCGGGGAAGGGCGGGCAAGGCTGGAAGGCTTGGGAAGGAGGGAGGGATGACGACACTGGCTGTGGGGAGGCTCGGCTCCTGTAGGAGGAAAGAGCTCGCTGGCTGGGGAAGTTTGGTGACCCACCCGTGGGGTGGTGGCGGATTGGGGAGGCAAAGAGGGTGAGGGAAGAGACCTAAAATTGAGTCGTTGGTTCTTACTGCCCGGCTTTCGAATCCTGGCGTCCTAAACGATGGCAGGTAACGATGCTGATGTGGACGGAGGACGCTTTCCATGGGGGACAGTGAGGTTTTAAACGTCTCACGGCCTCCTGAGTACTGGTAATGGCCCTGTCAAATCAGGCTTCTTGGTCTTGCCATTGCCGCCTTCTTGCTTGTCTTTCCCTTTTTTGGCTTGCGGAAGGAATCTCCTCATCTCCTAAAGTGAATCGTCTGTGTGAGAGACAGAAGTCTCTTTATGTGCATTGAAGCTACCTGGTTAGAGAAAGACTGGGTATCTACAGTGTCTGCCTGGCTAGCTGTATCTATCTTTCCCAGCTGCTTGGCTGTCTGTGGTTGGAGTGACTTGGAAGTTGATAGATTCAGTATTCTGAGGCTTCATCATTTTGCTATAGCAGTAAGGGAAGCCAGAACAGTGCCAGTGACATATGCTGTCCTCTGTAAACTGAATGCTGGAAAACTGAATGTTGGAAAACTAAATGTAACCTTGCAGTCTTAAATATTTAGCTTTCTTGGTAGCCATTCTTGGTAAAAACTGTAGATTAGTTAGTATAATTTAAAAGAAGTACACCACTACTCACATTTCCTGTACTATTTCAGTTAGTTTTATCATTTATATGTGATCCAGACTGGGTTAAAAAGTGAGCCTTAAGATATGCTAAGCACTTTTATTTTCTTCTACTGTGTGCCACAACTTCGAAACAGACTGCTTGAGAGGTTACCATAAAACTCTTCTCTGACTAAAATTGGATTCAATTCCAGAGTTCAACTCATCTCTAAAGACAGAACCTTTTCACTACTTTGAAAATGTAAAAACGTTAACAATGCTTTATTATAATAGTGGTAGTGAAGACTGCATTATGTAAGCAGCAGAGTTTTGCTTCTGGTTTCAGAGCAACAGAAAGATCATTCTCATGTCTGTGATGAAACATATAAAAACATTGCTTCATTGCTTTCTTGATGGTGGAGGAAAGGGAGGGAAGACGTGTATTTCTGTTTAAAGGAGAGAGGTAACTAAGTTTGCCAACTGTATTTCAGATGGGCAAAACTTAATTCTGTTTTTAACTTTTAAGGTTATTAGCACCAAGGGCTAATGTGCTTGCTGTTTCATAACCGTACCTGGCTGAAATTGTGTTTTGTCAAACTTGCCATTTGCCTTCAAAGATAGTGGAGTTATCTTCTGCCAATTATGACTAAATCAACTTAAAAGAGTAGTGTGTATTAACGCACGGGGCATGTCTAATTAGCACAATGCAGCATCATTTTAGAAATCTCCGATCATACTATACCACAGCTTAGGTATGGTAAGCAGGAGAGGAGTGCAGGTGCTACCTTGTCCTCTGTGGTGTTAACCTCGACATGGCTGTTCAGTGTTCAAGTGCTCCAAACTGGCCTTGGTGCATAGCTTACCGTTCTAGGGTCAGTTTCTTTGGCTCAAGGTCTATGTGTTGTGCAGTGCAATACTAGAATAAATATTTAAAACTGCCTTGGGGGGTTAAACTGCATACCACACATCAAGAAATAGTATCAGTATTAAAAGGAAGGTACATAGCACAATTGTAGTTAGTGATGAAATAGTTCATTAATGGTTGCTAAGCAAAACTGTTTTGGGTTGGTTTGTGGGTTTTTTTACTGAATTTTTTTTCTCTCCTTTTGGAGAGGGTGCGCTGCAAGTGGATGTAGTGGTTAATATTGAACTGACAAATGACAAATTAGATGGCATTTGTGATTGCTGAGCTTGATGTTAGTTGTTTGCATCTTTGTGGATGATCTTATGTGTTCTTTAACTGTCATAAGTTTTTGAGAGTTTCTCTATTCCACAAGTCATCTCTGTAACAAAAAATTGATTTTACTTTGTAGTGTATATTTAATTGCATTTTTCTAATTTTCTTTTTAACTCCTTTAGTATTGGAAATACCTTTATAGTAACATGGCTTTCTGACTGCAGTGATATTCTGGGCAACATTTTGATCTATCAATGGTTGTATGTAATATTTTCAGAAAATACCTAAAACGTGGATTTTTCTAGCGGGTAGGTGTCTGCTTTCTTTTGTTGTATCAAGGCACTTGAATGTTATTCTGCAGATCAGTATTGTGGACCTATTATTTTTACCGAGTAACACGTTCAGATGATTTAGTATTAGGCGTGAGAAGTTTTGTTCTGGTCTGTTTATACAGCATACAGGTGCCTTTTCCTTCTCTAGAGCTGAGTGAGCTACTTGCTTGAAGATGTCTTTATGTCAATTCTGTGCTTCCCTGATTGGTGTTAAAATGAGCCTAAAGGTTACTGTGACTTGAGTTGGTAGAAATGAGACTTCCTGTGCTTGTCAAGCAGTGGCAAACCATAAAATGCTTAGTGGTGCTGCTGGTCAAGAATTGCTTGTGCTGTATGAATCTGGGGGAGTAATATGTATTAGCTAAAAGGTAGCTTTCCGTAATGTAGCAGATCTTGGAAAAAGTTGCATCTTCTTATACAATGAACTAGGAGAACGGTAGATGCAGATTGAAGTTTTTTTGAGTAGATTTGTTTAAGCATGTATGTGAACTGGTATGTGGGAGTAGTGTTGTTGCTTCTTGAGATCTCTGCTTTTAAAAAGAAATTGTAAGACTTAATGCTTTACTTGTTGCCTGAGACCTGGAATGAAGTCTCTAATGCTTGAATTGAAGACTAATCTGTGAGATTAACAATTTATTTGTAATGTGGGTTTTATTTAAAATTCTGTCTTAATCCATAAAACTTCAAGAAGTGGTGTAATTCCTTTCAACTAAACCTAGTTACTGATTTTTGGCTTGGCTTAGTGTAACAATGAATTGTTCTCAGGACATGAAGACAGCAGGAAATAACAGTGATGTAACTGTACTGAGATAAACCAGGTTAAGAATTCTGAGTCTGTGGTTGAATAGAGTGGTGTATTTAATATGAATGCTACCTGGCTAGTTGGTTCACTGGAGTTAGGAAGAATAACCTGAAGCTGGTAGTAAAAAGACTGCTGTTTATATCACAGAGTTGGTTCCCAGACTACAGTCGTAATCAAATTTGTCACAAGACTTTAATGTCATTCCTTTGTGGGCTATCCTGCAAGATACCTTGCTTGGGACAAGGGAACAGTCAAAATTTCTCTAATGGTGTTCATCTAGGATGTGCCTTGATGTGTGCTCCTTGGAGTGTGAATGATTCTGCTTGAGCTACTGTGAACTAGTGCGAATTGGTAGAGTCCCGTGAATCTTGGTGGACAGGATGTGTCAATATTTGAGAAGGCACCCAGCCCTAGTTAGTAAATAGGAATAGAGCTAGCACTGATATTGTAAGTCTGCACAGTAATGAGCTCTGAAGCAAAGAAGAAAATGTCACTAAGGCTTTAAGTGGTGTGGTTTAGTTCAGCTTTTTAGAATATGCAAATATTTAAAAACTGTTCTGGCTTATATAACATGTTGTAAATATTTTGACAGTGTTGGAAACTTGTATCTTGCAGTGCTTGTTTTGGGGCCAGCGTATGTTAACACTTTTTGCTTGTGTAGGACTCTGACTAAATATAAGAATTCATTTCAAGGTGTCAACAGACTAAAAATTTTTGAACAGGCTTCTTTGCCTTTTTTCATATACTCTAGGCCAGTGAATAACAAACAAGACTACAACGTAACAGCAAAATTTGTGAGGATAAGAACAGTCTGTCAAATCATATTATTAAATATCTGTTTCAAGCAGTTCTACTGAAACTAAAAAGGCTGGGGTTTATGTAATCTTTTGACATAAACTTGTAGATGCGATGTGGTAGGCACTCTGAGAATGGGTGCCACACAGGTTTTAAGTGACATGTGTCAAGCTGATGCATTGCCACCTGGTGACTGTAACAACAAAAGGAGTGTATTGACTGAAAGGGCTGGCGGAGTTGTCATATCTGCCATCTTATACTTTGCTTTCTGAGTATAGCCAAGGGTTCTGGGTTCCAAGAACAACTTGTGCAGAACTTCTTAGTAGTCACCTGGCATTACTATGCTGAAATAAAAATTTTATTTGTTCTCAGTTGCAGATGCACAGCCATACTTCACTACTCTAAGTTGGTGTTTGTTTTTTGGAATTTCTGACTTAATAGGTCAAATAAAGGGTGCGAGGTGAATATGCTTAATGAACCCTTCTTAAAAGGCATACTGTGAAGTACAGATTTCAATAAATTATCTGCCATGAGTCATAGGACAAACGGGACATCTTTTTAGTTTGATTATGCCTCTGATCCTCTCCCTTAATAGAGGCTTTCCTGGCAAATTGACAGGCACCTGGATCACTGTGGAGTGGAACAATGCTGCTTTCTCATCAGGAGAAGTGATAAATCTCTTAAACAGGTCTAGGTATATTAAAGCAACTCTTTGTGTTTAGTGGAACTGCATGTGTACAACATCAACTTGTAGGCATGCATACTTGTACATGCCCCGAATAACATTTTTTTAAAAGCATTTTTTTGCGAAGTCTTCAGTTTCTACCTGCCCCTTAATAGTTACAGATAAGCTTCAAAACTTTGTTTGTCATTTACCTGAAATAATCTAACCAATCTAAGTAATCTAATATCTGGTCAACATGCAGTTGTGCTTAATTTGAAGGAGCCATTGAGCAGTTTGGTGAAGCTCTAGGGTGAACTTAACTACAGGGAATTATTCATTCCCAAGTTCTTGTAGGGTAAAGGTTGTGGTTCCATTCCAAAATGTCAGCACTCTGTTTTATAGGTGAAAACTGAAACTGGATAACCATTTCCTTTGAACACTTCTTTCATCTTTATGAGTTAGGAGAGAAGTTCATCTAAAGAATGCTCCCAGACATGTGTTGTTCAAATACAGTGAGAAATAAGCTTGGTGGTTAGCAGTTCCTCTTCTGGGCAATTAAATTTCTTAGAAACTTAGGCCCACAGGTGGGAGTATTGACATCTCATTGGTTATTTGTCTTGGTCCACTATTATGGTAGTGTTTCCGTTGGTTTATAACAAATTGAGTATATTTTACTGCCATTGTGCTTTCTACTAGTAGGTTTTTTTGCCCAGGAAGCTTTTAGGGCTGTGAGTCATTCTTGCTTTGTGTTGAGGTTTTTGCCTTTTTTGAAAGCTGGTTCAACTGAAAGTAGAAACAACCAGCATGTATAGATAAAGTGTGATCAACCAATAACCTGTGA
The DNA here is from genome assembly GCA_033558185.1 of Dromococcyx pavoninus. Taxonomy (NCBI): domain Eukaryota; kingdom Metazoa; phylum Chordata; class Aves; order Cuculiformes; family Neomorphidae; genus Dromococcyx; species Dromococcyx pavoninus. Next base: position 194,487 of record JAUMJL010001150.1, on the reverse strand, counting down.
TTCGTGATGCCACTTCTCAAGGCAAGCTTTGATGCTGTGTTAGTGAACTGAGTCCTAAATGGAAAGATAAGTGAAAAAATTGCAAATGGTTACTGTATCATTGATGGCCTGTGGTTGACTGTAGCTGATTGCCAGGTGCCCAGCAAGCTGCTCTATCACTGCCCCTCCTCAGCTGGACAGAGGAGAGAAAATGTAATGGAATACTCGTGGGTCAAGATAAGGACAGGGAGAAATCACTCACTAATTACTGTCACACACAAAACACACTTGACTCGGGGAAACAAAAATTTACCCATCAAAATCAGAATAGAATAATGAGAAGTAAACCCAAATTTTAACACCTTCCTCCTGCCCCTCCATTCTTCCTGGGCTCAGCTTCACTCCCAGTTTTCTCCACATCCTTGTCACCAGCGGCACAGAAGGAGAGGCAGTGAGGGGGTTTGGTCAGTTCATCACACGTGATCTCTGCCACTCTTTCCCTGCTCAAGTGTGGGATCCTCCCATAGGAGACAGTCCTCCATAGACTTCTCCAACGTGAGTCCTTCCCACAAGCAGCAGTTTTTCACAGTCTGCTCCAGTAGGGTCACAAGTCCTACCAGCAAACCTGCTCCAGCATGGACTCCTCCATCTGTCCACAGGTCCTTCCAGGAGCCTACTCCAGTGCAGACTCTACACAGGCCTCCTTTGGGCATCCATGCATCCACCTGCTCCGGTGTGGAGTCCTCCATGGGCTGCAGGGGTACAGCCTACCTCACCACGGTCTTCATCACAGGCTGCAGGGGAAGTGCCTGGAGCACTTCCTCCCCCTCCTTCACTGACCTTGGTGCCTGTAGAGTTGTTTCTATCACACATTCTCACTCCTCTCTACTGCTGCTGTTGTGCAACAGGGTTTTTTTTTGTCTCTGTTGAGTATGTTATCGCAGAGGCACTACCACCATTGCTGATGGTCTTGTCCTTGGCCAGCGGCAGGTCAGTCTTGGAGCTGGCTGCTATTGGCTCTATCTGATATCTCTCAGAAGCCCCCCTTGTAGCCCCTCTCAGTTACCAAAATCTTGCCACAGAAACCCAACACATTAATTTGATGGCAGTTGTATTATACCAGAAGTTATGCTCTTTGGTTTAATATATGCAATGATTTGATGCAAGGTTTTTTATGGTGTTATAATGAGATGTGCCCCACTCATGTTGTCTGCAGGACAGGTAAACTTATTTGGAAACTTAAAATTAACTTCCTATTCTTATGTTTCATCCTTATCTCCTTTTCTTGAAATTTTGGATATATCCTGAGGAGCATGTTTTGGAGGTGGCTTTAATCAATAGCCGCTGTGGATCATGCATTGACATTCTGTAGAAATCTAAAGAGAAGATGTTTTGTATAAAGAGATGTTAATTGCTGCTGCTCATAAAATGTTAAAGTAGTTTGAGTATCCAGTTGCTGATAGTACACAGTACAAATGCAAAAGCACATTCAATAGACTTTAATCCAGGAAGGAACCGTTAGTAATTATCTGGTCTTACCTGAAACAGATAAGCCATAGGAGTTCCGTGAATTAATTGCTGTTGGAATTAGATAGAGCCACAAAGAAAACTTGCCATTTGGAAAGGATGGATGTAGAGTCCACCACATCCCGATTAATTGCCCAGTTGGCTAATTAGTGCTCTCTGATGTATAGTCAGATCCTTCTAGCTACCTACCTCACATTTTGTTTACATCCTACAATTAATTGAGGACATTCAACTGAGTATTCCCCTCCATTTCAGAATTCTTCAACCTTGATGCTTCAAATATTAGGCCATCTTTATGAGTTACAAAGGTTGAACTTTGTCTTGGTATGACATCTTGTGAATTCCAAATTGACATCTTTAGCTGATGCTCATTTCGGCAAACAATTCAAATAGGTTTATCAGGACTGGGTTCTCTGTTGTCTGTTATTTCCTCAAGCTTTTACTTAAGTCGGCTGTGCAGTTCATCAGTCGGGATTCTTGATCTGTTTTGAGATCGCTGTTAATAACGGTAAATAGTTTAGCAGTAGCTCAGGGGAAGCTTCCTTCATCATAATATTTCTTGATTGTGTATTTTGAGTGCTTAAAATAAATGTAATATCAGTTGAGCTTATATCATTCTGTATCTTAATCTGAGCACCTTGTGATAATGAATTGAATGCTGTGTTGGAACTTAAATCCTCAGCATAGTCATTATCACTCAGGATGCTGATTTCGTAAAAAGAGGATGCTGTTAAGTAGTTGATTGTGTTGATTCTTTTTACCTATGTAATAATAATTATTAACTTATTATGCTTGAGTGGAGTCTTTGTTTCATTTTAAATGACTTGTCTTTAATGAACTTACTGTGTCCTTTTAAAAATGCTTACATGATTTTAGTTTTTCTCTAGTCTTCTAGAACATCCCCATTATTCAGAACTGCTTAAAAGTTCATGACTTAAAGCCTCCCAAATGGTGTTTTAAAATTTTTGAACAAAAGCTAATTTGGACTTGGTTGTTCGGACTCCTGAGGCCTTTTGTTCTCTAATTTGAGGGCTAATAATCGTATTGCTCAGATGTGATTATTTGTCAGCATTCATAGGTCTTCTGTCTCTGTTACTATATTAAAATGTTGATAACTTAGGAATAATAGTGTTGTTGCTAAGATTTTTGTAATAAGCACAATAAAAGAGCTTTTAATATATTTGAGGTCTACCACTACAGCTACAGGTGTATTGTCTGAAGTTTTTCATCATTCCTAACTTTTGTTACATTTGTTACCATGAACATTCCCTCTTTTCTGCTTCACCTCGGTAGTTTCTGCACCTACTTTTATTACTTTTTTCTAATATGGCTTGGGAAACCGCTCTTTAAAAATCTTGTGTGATTCTATGATCTTTGTGTGGCAGTAATATTATTTAATCAGATTGCCAAATCTGAGTCTTCTCAGGTCTGGTATGGAGGTAGTCAGTTCTTTTTGTTATGTCATCTCTTTTCTTTTATGGTATAGTACTCATGGAGTTCCTTAGTATCACATGCAACGTTCTCCTTGAGTTAGGGTATTGTCATCTATAATGTATGTGAAATTCCATGCCAATTTTAGAATTGAGAAGTGATACATGGAACATATGTCAGTGGGACCGAAGGGCCCTGCAGCAATGCGGCACTCTCTTCCACACAGCAGCTTGCTGCAGAAGAGTTGACTGCTCTGTGTTGTTCAGTGTGCTTTAGTGGTCTGGGGTAGACGCTAGTTAGTGCCTATGTGGTGCATGTGCCTATGTTGCACAATATCTCTGCAGTGTTAGTGTTCTTTAAAGTTGTTAGGAATTCAAGTGAGTAATGAGTATTATCACAGAAGTGTTACCACTCCTTTCTTGACCACTTCATCCCCTCTACCTACATTATAAACCACTTACAAACTGCTTAGTCATGCGGCTTGTATAGGGAGGTTTTAATGATATTAAATGGGCTTGATTTATGTTTCCAAATGCAAAAATCTTATCTTTTTACTTGTGTGCCTTTCACTTGCACATAGCAATGAAAATATTTTTTTTGCCTGTCTTTTAGGGTCTCAGACTGTCTGAAGAGGATCTTGTGTGTTGTACGTCTAGTTGCTGATTCCTTTTAATAGCATTATATCCTTTAACTTGTTAAACTAGCTCAGAAGTTTGCTGCCACTTCTGCTCACAGTGATAAGGCAAGTAAGGTCAAAACCAGTGACACTCTGTGTTACTATTAATATGAGGAAATCAAGTTCTTTCCCTGGTTCCCAGCTATTTGTTTTTGCTTTGTGTTCTTTGTTAGGCTGCTCTGTGGCTGGAGTTGGCTCCCTGGTCCAGCAAGAAACTTATTTTTGGCAGAGTAATGTTGAGCAAAACAGTGAATAACTTCTATAAAGCCAAGCTGTAAAGTAAATGTTGGACGTAACCAAGTGCTTTTATAATCCCATGTAAAGATGGTCAGGATGTAATAAAGTAAGGAAAATGTGGTGTATATATGTACATGCCTTGTATAAAAATGCAACAGTGTTGCTCATTCTAGCAGCTGAAGCTGTGCTGTGTGAGCTGCTGAAATACAACCCAGTAAGATTTAACACTTACTGCCTAGACACTGTACACTTAAACTATTTATAGTTAAGGGAACTGAAGATGTGTTTAAACTTATGTTTCCTGATTTTTTTTTACCTATATTAAATGCATGACTGAGTAGGTAAAAAAGTTTCAAATGATCTTGAGGTCATAAATTTTAAAGGTAAACTTGCTGGTTTTCTTGAATTTTGGATTAGTGTGGAAGTACTAGAAGACAATTGAAATACTTTTCAACGTTGAACAAGTTCTAAGTAAAAAGGGGCTGTAAGTCTTCGCTTTTTGACTTCTAAAAATACTGAGTTGCAAGTAACAAATGTTTCTAATGTCTAACGCTGGTGTATGTTCTCATGTAAGGGAATACTGTGTTTATAAAAAGTGAATGCTAGATTTTTGGAATCTCCTGGCAGAAGATTTAAATTGATCTGTTTAACAATGAAGTGTTAAACCAGGTTTTGAAGAACAGGACTTGAATTCCAATTAAATACTTAATTTTCAAAAGTGAGCTAGAATGTTGGTCTGTCTTTGTTTTTTTTTTCACAGGGAAAAATCTAGGTATGTACAAAACCCATGCCGGCTCGCATTTCCTAAACTGGAAAAACTGCTTCCCTACCTTATTGTAACTTGTGCTGGTTTTTGTTCGCCCCTCCAAAAAAAAGAGAATTGAATAGAATTCTGTGGTAGTGCCCAGTCTGCTACCTTAGCTATCATCAGCAAAGAGCTGTTCCACCTGATGTTTTTTTGAAGTAAGTGCACAGATTGGCTAGCAGAGAACATCTTTCCAAGACAGCAAAGTGAGCAGAATTGCAGAACACTTTTGCTTTTCTTTAAATTGTTATTTATGTTCCTAAGCACAAATTTGAGGAAATTAAAGGACAATCCATATAGTTCTAAAGGATCTGTAGGTGAACCTTAAAATTGGTTTGAATTTGGCCAAGAAATCCTTTGTCTGAAGTAACGTATAAACAGCTGTTTCTGCTTTGGATTGTAGTATCCCTATATCAGAGAACAATATGTGGGTTGAGTCTGTATCTAGTTACTGTATTTTTAGCACATGGTTTAGATGACACTACTGCATAGTTAGAGTGTAAATCCTGTGAGTTGTTTGGGTATCATAAGTAAAATCTGTGCGTGCATTTTCAGTCATTGGCAAGTCAGTAGGAGTTCAGTAATCAATACATGCAAATAGATAAAACAAATATGCATTAATTCTGGACTTATTTTAGGATAAGACGATCTATAACTTCTTTGCTTTAGACTTTGATCAGTCTACAAAGACACTTTTAGCTGGGTTTTTTTCATTAGCCCTGTAGAGAAACTGAAACTGCAGCTGGACATAGATATTTCTGCCTCTTTTGCCTTCCTCCCCTTTCTTGCAAAACAGGCTAGATAGGAAGCATCTTTGCTTCTACATGTTACTAAGTATTGCGGCAACACTTTCCTTTGTGTAATTAAGGACAAACTGTGCTAAATTTAGCACGTACAATGCCTACCAATGTATTGCTGAATAAAATTACTAGTTTTACAGTAATAATTTAGGCAGTTTATGCCATTTCCAAGAGATCTGTCTGCATAGCAAGGACAAATGGAAAGAGTTAAACAGATTTTGGTGCTCTGGAGGAGCATACTGTCATTGTGCATATTTTATGTATTTTTTTGCATTTACAGTGTTTATTTCACATTTCATACGTAGAGATAAAACACTTCATTTTTTGAATTAATAATACTGTACTAGTGTCATATTTCAAGGTTATTTGTCTGAGTTGTGAATTATGTTAGTAGTCCAACATTGAAGTTTATAAAGTTTCTATGAGATTTTAGTATTTAGGGATGTTTAAAGTATCTTATTTGGCTAGAATACTCACTGAAATGCAGTTTATTAGGTAGGGAAAAAATACCATGAAATACTGTTGTACAAATTTGCTCTTTAAAACTGAAGATTTTGTGACCATGGTTCTCTAAAAATGTGGTTCCAATTTGTCAGGGCAAAATGTATCACATGAATCTTTGAATTAAATTTGAGCTATTTTCCCTAGTTATGCAGCTATGCTGACACATGAGAATTATTGGAATGTGCAAAGAATAGCATATTGCACCTAGGCATTTACATCAGAGTCAGCTTGTGTGTTTATATTTAGAGTACTGTGAAAGATCTCAATCTGGCTATAGTATCTGCCCTGAAAGAGAAAGGAATGCCAGTCATGTCTTCTGTGTATTTCATCATTGCCCAGTTTAAGTGCTTAACTGCTTTATGGAGCTATGGATACTAAAAAACATGCTAAAAATCGAAATACATAAACTTAAAAAGACATGTTTAAATCTTGCTTCTTGGTTGGCTAACTTTATGAATGCTTTTCTGTTTTAAGAAAAAAGGTCGTCTTGGGTGAGAGACAGGTATGAGCAGGGATTTGGCATACGTATGACAATGTATGAAATGAAAATTTAACAGCTTTAGAGTTTTATCTAAAGCTAGCCTATGAGCGAGAACTTACCTGCTTGAAAATCCACTTAATTTGTTATTGAATTTCTTCTGATTTTGTCTATAATTTAGAACTTGAGATGGAATTACTGGTTATCTGTGAATGAATTCAGATGGTAGATTTCATACAGATCCTTAAACTTTTGAATAAATTCTTGGAATAAGACTACTGAAATACAATCCTCTAGTTTAGGATAAAAGATGAGTTTAGAGATTTTTCAGAACTTGGATAAGCTTTTAATGCCTTTATCAGCAAAAATGCTGGATTTGTCTTTGCATATCTTGAACCTTGAGCCAGAAGTTTTTTCTTTTAGCTAAAAGAAAAATATAGCATTATACAATGCTATAGCATTGTATTCTAATTATTTTGTATCAGTGATATTGTTATGACTTTTTTTTCCTACTTATATTACTTGGTGCTAGGTTCTATTGACTTCTGCCTTTCCCAGACACTAGAAAATGGACAGTGGTGTTGCATTTTGATTTACATTTGTCAGTTGTGACAGTGTGGAGTTAGTCAAACTAATTTGAATGTTACTTTTGCTAGGACTTAGCCAGAGCTGTCAGTCAGCACTAAACCCATTCAAATAGCCTTCTTTGATGCTGCACTAGTTTTATTTTGAAAAAGCTATGTTTAACTTCTTTATTTGATGGCTACTGTAGGGATATCGTTCATATATTCTCATACAATCAGCCATAAAGAACTTAGAAAAACTCGTAGAACTCTTCTGGTATCACATAACATTTCTTATGTTGCAACTCAGAATTGCACCAGTTAGTACCAGGCATTGTTAGCTGGAGCCTCAGAATGAAGACCAACAGAGATTTTTGTGTCAGCTACTGTAGCTGCTTTTACAAAAAGCTCTCAAAGCTGAACTACCGGTGGATACTATATTCTAACCAAGTGTTGGCTGGACTTCAGCTGGATTGGTGTCATTAGAATTCTTCGATTTGTGTAGAAGTAAGAATAAATATATAAATATTTCTGAAAGAATAGTTGCCTGCCTTTGAAAGGAGTTTTAGGTGCCAGTGGTAGAAATGCAAGACTGAAATATTTTGAGTTTAGAGCTTTATCTTTTTCATGGAATGTAGTTGGGCGTTGATCATTTCTGTCTCTTCTCACATTCCTGTCATTTGCGTTGTGAATTGTAATGCTGGATTGCCTGTGCTCTCATGGAAGCATTAAGCACATCAGACAGTTGAATGTTTAATGGCTGTGTGAAGGTAATATGAGATAACAGTGCAGATACTGAGAGGGGAAGGTTAGTGAAGAGAACAAACCTCACGCCAATGAATCTTAGAGTAAAAATGTATTCATATGGTAAGAAATAGGTAGTTAGACCAGGATGTAACAAGACCAAGATGAAGACTGATTTGTTGAGTGTTTATGTATCAAATGATTGTTCTTTCAAGTTATTAATTACTTGTGTATTTTCAATTTGTTATGCAAAATGGGCTGTAGTGGAAAACCCATATCATTACATGAATTAAGCATAGCTTAAATTTTCTGTGTTGTACCAGAAGAATGTTATGTTACTGTGAAATTTTTCTTCAGATATTAGAAATTGTAGTTAAAGTATTAGTTACTGGCTTTGGCTTTGGCTGCAGCTGTGCAGACTTGTACTTTAGCATTAGGAAAAAAAGAAAAATGGACTTGGTCTTGTTCTCAAGATGCTAGTGACTTAGTTATAATCCTCATCTTTTGCCAATATAATCAATTATTACATTGACTTCCCATAATATGTAGCGTTAAAAATGTGAATAGATCTTACCTTTATTTTCTGGGAAACTGAAAGGAAAGGGATTTCTTTCCTCTTGAACACGTGGTCTTGCTAGACTGTCCTCTGTCACAGTTAACTAGCTCACTGCTCTTTTTGACTCAGACAAGCAAAGTCTTTCCAATGCTAAATTTTTACCAGTACTTGAAGGGATCAATAAACATTAGCCACCCTTATTTCCAAATTGTCTTTTTGGTTTGGAATTACAGCTCCAGGCTTTTTAAGACAGTGAGGCAAATGTAAAGTAGGTAATAAAACTGTTTCTCTTCCTATGAAACGTACTGAATATTCAAATCCCTTGTAGCAGTTATGAAGGGAAAAGGTAGGCAATTTGTTTGAAGACTTTAGACATAATTTCATTTTCAGTTTCATAAATTGCAAGGTACGGAATAAATTCTCATTTTGTAAGGAATCAACTTAAGGTTATTAAGCTCTTATATACTCTGTATAGCACATTCTTTACTAATGCTGTTTTTTCAGATGTGGTAAAATACAATTATCTTAATTGTAATACCTGAGTTTTGGGTAGCTCTGATGCATCAGATACACGGGTATTTTGCCTCAGTGAAGCAGCTATGTTAACTTTCACATCTGGATTAGTTGTACAAGTTCTTTCGGTATTAAACTGAATTTTAAGTTAAACAGAAATATTAGTATTCCTACTTCTGCTGTGAAAGACAGACTTTGCTACAGGAGTGTGTGTGTAGCCTTCAGGTAGTTGTTGTACCAGAGGTTGGTAATACTCAATGGCAAGAAAAACTGTGCAGCTAGACTCAGCATGTCTTTTACGCTTTTAGTGTTCTTTAATTATACATATGTCTGAAACACTTCTTTGCATGTTGTGAAAAAACCTCAGTAAATCAAAATAAATCCCCTGAAGTATATTTTAAGTGTATTTGAAATTCTTTTGTTCTTTTAAGTGCTTTGTACCCTTAAGCTTCAGGAGTAAGGACAGCTGAGCGCTCTTTCAAACAACAGCGTCTGAAACCTAGCTTGGTTGTGTGAAAGTTAGTTGTGATGATGACTCTTCAACTATTGAGCTGCCTTTTAAAAACAATAAAATGTTACCAAGATCCTGACTGTGGGTCTGTTAGTGGGTTAGATAAACTTCAGGCCTTCCCAAGGAAGCTTGCAATGAATGAAGAAGAGTTTGTATGTACTGTTTACTAGCAGAGCTGATGCTGGCTTTGTGGGCGTAGTTGGGCTTTTTTCTACCTAAAGCCTTCTGGATTTGGTATGCTTTGCTGTTTGGGCAGATCGGTTTGCCTCTGATTTATGCTAGGAACTAGAGGAAGTATGCTTGCCCTTCCAGTAAAGTCATTGTGTTTTGAAGTCATAAAAATAAAAAAAGTGCAGAAACAAGAAACGAAGAGGTTTTAGGAGATTCTCTAGATGCAGGCTTATGTTTTCTAATGCTGTTTATATCAAATGATTACACTAAGGTGTGAACCTTAAGCAGAAAATGTCAGTACTTGAGTTTCACAGGTATTCTCAGATGAAATATTCTTGACTTGACCTGTGACATTAAAGAGTATGATTATGAAATAGATAATTGTATGCTACTTGTAAATATTGTAAATAATGTATTTTGTATATAATTTTTATCACACTTTCTTCATTATCTTTATCTAAGCTTTTTCTGCAGTATTTTAAAATCTTACCTACCTCTTTTATTCTTCCCACTACCATATGGTAAAGATAGTTAAATGTGGAGTGTATTATCCAATGAGTAAACACATGGCTTAGTTTTCTTATTCTTAGGGAATATTTGGTCAAATAGAAATCTTATTTCCAGTGACACCTTTAAGGCATTTCTGCATAATTGAAACTTTCAACTTGCAGCTGCTTCGTTTGTTGAACCATTCAGTCTTTTTCTTTTTTTTGATTCCTTTGCTACTTGACCTCTTGGCCATATGGTGATATAGCTTTGTAACTATAGTCACATGTAGACAGGTGACTCATTTCAGTAACCATGAACTATTCTAGAATGTTGGCTGAGTCATTAGTGTGACCAGTGACAGAGCCCTGCCTTTACAGGGTTATATGGTGCAGTTCTGTCTGTATGTCATTGTCGCCTCGCCCCTTTGCTTGGAAGCAAGCAGGGTGATACCGTCCTAGCTGTCAACTCGATACAGTGCATTCAAGTCCTGGAGGACAAATTCAGTACTTCACAGGGAAATACAGTGTGTAATCTATTCAGATGAAATCTTGAGTTGGTGGTGGGCCCTTGCAGCACTTCCTATAAGATTGCTGCAAATTCCCAATGTGTGAAACATTGCTTTAGGCTAATGTGACAAAAACTCTGTAGTACTGAGAAGAATTATTTTCCATTCGTGGCTGCTTTTATATGTGTGTGTGCACGTAAACCACGTCTATATATATGTGGTTTATACACAAAGTACATTTTAGAGATCTGACTTAAGCTATTCCTCTTGAGTGTGTGCCAGTTTGATATTTTAATTCCCGAATGATTTTATTCCATGGTACTAATCTTTTATATTCTGATTACTTCATGTTACTATGCATCATGCAAAAACACCAATTGAATTACATTTTAACTTGAAATAGGATGTTGCATTTGAATGTAATGACTCCAGACTTTCTGGAGTCTAATGTCATCCAGTTGTTCGGTTGATTACAATGCGTAGAGTGGTTTGCAGTAAACTAAATAGCTTATGAAATTTGATCATTTTATTCTGAAGCTATTTGTGCCTGCTTTTCTCAGCTGTTCTGACTATCAAATGGCTAATTTGTGGGTGTAGCAGTTACTGATGTGTAAATTTAGATTAACATATTACATTAAGCAAAAAAAAGGTGTGCAATTCTACCTTTAATAGCAATTGATTCTGGTATTGAGAATCATTGTGGAACCATTTATAATGCTGAAGTTACTCAGCAGCATGCATGACAAAGGGAGTTGTGTTTTGTGCTTTTATTGATACTTTGCTTCAACACTTTGACCCACTTTGGATCTGGACCATATATATATTTTAAAAGTAGTCTTGCACAATTGAATTTGTAAACTAAAGTTTCTTATATTCTAATCTTAAGAGAGCACTAGATTGAAGTTTGTGTTATTTATCTCTCTTCTTTCTGTTGTTTTATTGTTGCTGAGATGCAGGTTGAAGGCTGCAGTTTAAGTGCTTTGTAGTCAGTGATGGCACAACCTTGTTAAATGAAAATACACAACAGTAATTGCAAGTGCAAAAGCTGGTAGTTAATGAGGCCTCTTGTCTCAGTTTCCTTGAACTTCGGTCCAATTTGGGTTGTAGGGTAGATGGCTGACCTACTTGTACTTCAGTCAAGCATTAATTGAAAATAGCATAAAAAGCTTTCCTTTTCCTGAAAAGCAGGAGAAAGTCAGAAAAGACTAGTCTTTCTGAGATTAATAGACGAAACTAAGCATTCATTTCACATTACTGTATTTGGAGATTATGCATGTGAGTAATTTGTGTGTCTGAGAGCTATGTAAGGACAAGTAACATGTATGAAGGTGTCTGAAAATCGTGAGGAAGACTTGCTTCTCTTTTTTCTCCCCTTAAACCCTTAATAAGATTATTGAAACCTTGAGAACCAAAGAAAAACTTCCACCACCTTGTTTGCCTAACCTTAGTCTCATATGCCTGTTTTAAAGCAGCACCTTGTTTTGTACATTGAAAATTTTAGATTTTCAATTAGCTTAGAGTTAAAATAGATTTGTGTTGTGTATGTAATTAAAAACAAAGAATAAAACCAAACCACCACACAAAAAACCCGAACTTGCTTTTAGGTTATCTTGTCAAATTATGTGTACAAGGAAGGCCATAAAATGAGATGTATAACCTTAATAATCAAGAGTGATACTCCCAGGTAGCTTAGACCTGTTGTAAGGAGTCAAGTTGTTAGAATATTTAATTCTACTAGGTCAGCAGCCCATGTTGTGTAGATTACAAAGTGTGTAAGTAAAAGTGTAAGTAAAGATCTTCTGTCATTGTTGCAGTACTTACTGTTTCGGGACCAGAAAATTAAATTGCCTAGAAACACGAGGAGTCCTGGCTAAAGTTTACCTCAGATTGACTGAGCTGAAAATCTGTTTAAACAGAATTCAAGAGTTTCTTTTTCCAGTGGACATGTTAATGAAACAAAGTATTAAGCAACCTTCTCTCCCCCACCTTAAGACAAGCAAACAATTTAAATGCTCCCAACTGTTCTTTAGAAGCAGGATTCAGTTTGCTTTAAAATCTGAATTAATCTTACTTAATCTGAAATATGAAACGTTGTCACATGTTTGTTTGTACTGTTACAGTATAGCATTGATTTTGAAACACTGGAACAGATCTTTTATTGTTCCTAAAATAATAATTGGTTATTTAACTGACTAGAAAGAAGGATAGTCAAAGCTATGTGTGCCTGTTGTTTTCTTTCTACATTTATGAATTACATTCTGCAAAGGTTTATAAATTCTGTATCAGTTCTGGAAATGACAGTGCTAAAGTTTATCTGACAGTGATCACAATGCTATATCTTCATTAGCAGTTTTTACACTGACAGTGTTTTCCTCAAATACTAAACTGCCCTAGAATGTATTTTGATAATCAAGAAAAGCTGCATCATGATTTGACCTGCTTTTTGTCAACGGGGCTATGACAGTGAGGGAATAGTGGCTGCTTAAAGAATTACTAATAACTGAAACTGCTGTTTAGAACTGTTTCACAGCTCTGAACTAAACCAGCAATTATGGGGTGGTTATTTTGTTTCTGCTTTAGCAAGGGTCCTATGGTAGAGGTCTGTACTAGCTTACACTGGTCCTTACACAAAAACTGTACTACCAAAACATTTCTGATGTTATAGGATATTTCTGTTACTATATGTGTATTGAGTATCTGTCCTAGAAGGCTGGTGTTTTTGTCTATTATAGAGAATAATCCATTCAGCCCTGAAGTTCTGCATAAAAATGTAATGCCTCTGCACTGATTGACATTAGGTATGACATGAGTGCATTGTGGTCTGAGAAACCGAGTTATTTTACTAGGTCTCGGAGTATTTTCCGCTGTCATCTTCAGCAGTGTCCTTCTGAGGACAAAAAGGTGACAGAGGTATTAACTAATACTTGAAGAGTTCATAGGTTTGTCTGGGTCCACCTATGTGCCAAGCTTCTCCTGCCCTATACAGTCTTACTAGTTCCCGCCAAGCATTAATCATCCATATCTCTCTAAGAATAACAGAAGGCGGAGTATGTTGACATGTTGTTAATGCACATATTTACAGTTCCTGAGAGTGCTTGAGTCTTTGGAAACAAGTATATGTTAGAGACGGATGGTCTCAAGGCCAGATTTGGTTCAAATGAATTGATTCTCTCCTGAAGTAAAGGACAGGAACTCCTTAACGTAATCCTTGGATTCAGGAAGACTAGCTCGTTTCATCTTAATTTAAGGGTTTGACATGCTTCTATTCAATGCATGTTGTTGTTTCAGTAATTAATATTACAGCCTCATATTTCCTGAGATGGAAAAATACAGCTTTTGACTGTGAAACACTGGAACAACACAGCTGCTTCCTAAGTGATGCATCTGCAAAATGTGTGCATACACGTTTCACTGAGGTGAAGCCAGTTGTATGATAGAAAAACCTTCCTTTAATATGGGCCTGTGGTCTTTCCTAAAGATTATAGTAAACCTGAATTTTCATCTTCATGGCTATACAGAACCATTAGAAATGTATGTGACTGAAAACCCTGTGTTGGTTTGAGTCCTGCAGTGTGGGGGAAAAAACATATGACCTTAGCTTGAGCTGCAAGGTTTTCTTCAGCCCACAGGAAATGAAGTACACTATGATGAGAGAATTCTGTTTGTGGAAACGGAGGTCAGGCAAAGCTGTGCAGGTGCTGCAGCTATCTGTGTGGTTAGCTTGCTGAACTCTGAATTTGGAAATAGTGCAAGCAAAATAAGGCATATCTTTTAAGGTAATTATTTTGGAGACAGTATATGGAAAGACTTGCCAAACTCCTCTCACGGTTCCTTTTTTCCTAGCAAGAATTTTCTATACTGTGCATAGCTGATAAGAAAGTGTTTTTGGCTGAGTGAATATGCTATTTTGCGGTGTTTGAATGTAACAGAATGTGTTTGGTCATGTTTGAAATGATGGTTCTGGGCTCAAACAGCATGCTTTCTGGAATGGTTGTTGTACTACTTTTTATTTATATTTGTACTGCTTATATTTATATTTGTACTTATGTGGGGTTTTCTGTTTAAGTATAGCAATGTTCATGTTTTGTGGTACTTGTGTGGTCGGATAAGTACCGTGGCACCTTTTATCTTTAGAATGTTTTGATGTCTGAGGCAGTGCTTATAATGTTCTATTTGCTTCTTAATTATATGCCATTTTAGAATTGTTGTGTACATGACACTTTTCTGTCCAGCTATTTTGTCAGTGCAGCTGTAAATGCTGTTTCATGTTTTCTCTGCTGGAGAATACATCAGGATTATTCCTCTGCACTGTCCTTCTTGCACCATTGTAAAATTCTACTTAAAGCATATGTCTGCTATTTGGTTTAGATATTTCCCTTAAGATTGTTTTGCTAAAATAAGTTTTCATTATGGTATGTATAACTAGCCATCTAATTCCCCTAACAAAAGGGTTATTTACTTTAAAATAAATATCTGGGCACTAAATTTGCAAGCTGAAGGCATGTGGTCTTGTGCCCTACTTCTTGCTTCTTTGAAGCAAACCTAAAGGCCTGTTTATCTCAATTTTATGTATTTGGGGAAGATGCCAAAATATTATGGTTCATTTCATTTTAGGAGACTTCGACAGGACGTGTGAATTAATGGGTGCTGTCACAGGAACTACAGAAGTGAACACGAGAAAAGGATGAACCTTTCTAAATAAATTGAGGTTTTTCCTGCATTTTAACATTTTAATTGCTCAAACCTAAATAATGGAAACCTCTGATTTAAAAAAAAAAATAGTACTCTCTGATCTTTCAAGTTATTTTAATTACCAAAGGGTCATGAGTTCTTCAGGTGGTTTTCTGGCAAATTTATTCGAGGCCAGTTTTGTTATGCTTTTTTTCCTGCAGTGAAGAAAATGTTAATGTGAATTTTTCCCTCATCAGGAAGAACTGAGGCTATTAAAGAAACAAGTTTTAATGATTCTTTGTTTAGAGGATGGCCACTTAATATTAGACCAGATAGCATGATGTCTAGGTCTCATGGCTTTACAGTCCATTTCTGGATCTGAAATTCAGTAAGTATATCTTAAGAATGGAGAATTTCTTCTATAATAAGTGTTGCATGGTTTAAAATCTAAAACACAAGTGTTTTGTGACCAGAAAGTCAACTGTGAAACTATTCTCTTAAGTTGCTTCACTTCTGTGCATCTCAACCAAAAGAGGAGTATGTTTTACTTGTTTTGATGTTTTATTGTTAGATTCTGTACCTAATCTCAGGGAAGAATGCTATTCAAGTGTACTTTGTCCTGTATTTTCCTGTGTTACTTGAAAATTCATCTGCAGGGAGTACTCTGTACTTACCAGGACAACACACCTCCCAAGTGTGTTTTAAATGTTAAATGTTGATTAAAGCCAGGTTCAGTAAGTCTGTGTGCAAAACAATTTAATACAATCTTAATCTTACTCATTATAGAAGTCTTGAGATGCTTTATAAAAATTGTTTTTTAGCCAACATTTATCTCCAGTGGTTATGGGTTAATATACAATGAGTTTGTGATAAGATACATGTGCTACAGCTTATAGATGTAAAGGCACGCTTATGGTTTGGGGGTTTTCATGTGATTAAACTATTTTTTTTCTGGTTGTCAAGGTCATCTTGATTTCAGCTTCAGATGTGTTACTAATTTTGACTTTTCTTCTACAGAAGAATTCTGAAGGAAATGTTGCTAATAATGATTTCAGTAGGGAGAATTAACGTGCCAAGAAATGCTGTTGATCCAGGAAACAAGATGCAACTCTCTGGTGTATCAAAACTATTCTACATTAAAGATACCACTTTTTAGAGCACAGGCATTTTTTGTAACTTGCATGATACCTAATACTCCATAACCTGAAGTTCATTGGTCATTAGGGAGAAGAGGGGTGCAGGAAAAAAAAACCCAAAACAGTACTTCAGAAATTCTGGTGGTGTAAAATTTTGGCGTAGAGAAATGCAAATCTTTATTATTATTAAATGCTTAAACTGTTGAGCCTGTAGTTTGAAATCTCAGTTGTAAAACTTAACTAGCAAAGCTGGAGCTTTTGCTAAGTTTAAGGCTGCTTGAGTTGAAAACTGTTTAATGAAGAAAACTGCGCACGTTTTTGTTGTCACTGAAATAACTTTAAGACCTCTGAAATTATCTTCACAAGCCTGCCTGAATAAAGCTGAAGATAGCCATTTGCATTTTTCTTTTTTCTTGGTATAAATCATAATTGCTCAAATTTCTCTGATTTATTTTTCCTTTCTGGACTTTCAAGACACAGAAAAAGTTGTATCGTATTGCTTTCACAGGAATCAACTTCAAATTTGACCACTTAATGTTGTGTAGTGGTGGTCATTTAAAAAAAGAAAAAAAAAAACAAAACAAAAAAATCCAACACCCCCCTACCCCTCCACCCCACCCTCCGCTTTCTTGATTAAATACAACAGAAGCATCTTAAACAATACAATCTTTTATCAGCTTTGGGTATTTTAAAACTAAAAACAAGTGATGAGGTAATTTCCATGCAGATTGGTACTAGGTAGTCAAAGTAAAGATTTTCAGTGGTGGCATGCCCTAGGTCATATATTTGACACACAGCAGGAACATTTTAACGATGCTACCCAGCTTTAAGAAGTCTTATAAATGCAGATGCAGTTTGTGTTTGTACAACTGGAAATTTTTGTCTTCACATGTGTTTTTCTGGTTACTGCATCATCCCTCATGCCTCCAGCTAAGCAAAAAGTGTAGTCTGAGTGTTTTAAGGTTTGTTTTAAGTATATCCAAATATTTCAAAGCTCTTTGAGCAGCTATATATCAACTTTGTCCTTAACTGGTATAGCTATGCCATTTAAAGCTTATATTTTGCAGTGTTAAATGGACACTGATCACAATAAATAATTAATTTAAAATCAGAAACCTGCAAAGCCTCTGAAGGTGATTAATAACTTTACTACTTAAAACATAAAAAGAGTGCACAATTAAAATACACAGAGAATTAAAAAATATTTTTCCACAAAGTAAACATTTTGCTATTTAAGACATCTTCTAGTTAGTTGCAAAAATGGAGAGTGAAGGTACTCTGGCAGTGTGTAGGAGCTAGTAAAGACAGGTAAGTCTTGAATCTGCAGAAAATCCCAGCATGTCTAACAGGAAAGCAAATGTGAGATAATACTTGTGTATATATGAAAGATAATGTGGAGGCTAAGAGTCTGGCAATGTTCATGTCATTGCCTTAAGCTTCTGTGCTGTGCATGTTATTCAGAGATAATAAAGCTTAATCAATAATTTAAAATTTCATTTAATAAAATATTAAAACCATTCTTAATGAAATATAATGACTAGAATAGCTGTTCTTATTCCCTGTATTATGCATTATGAAATTTATATGTGGTAAAACTTCTATTACACAGTCTTGATGTGCCTGGAGAGTTTAATTTGAGATACTGTCTTCTCGCAATAGTTGTGTGGTTCTTTTTCCATGTGGTAAATATCAAGGAAATTGTAACTGCTTTAGTGAACTTCTGATGTGTTTGAGAATGGTGACTTGAGTGTGTGCTCACTGCTTGCACATTTAGACAGTGAATTAATGCTATTTTCAGTGGGTTTCTATTGTCTGTTACACATACTCATGTTTGTTAAATGCTCTATGGGTGAATATAATCTAGTAGTGAGGAAGTTGTTGAGAACCGAGCAGCCTCATCTCAGGGGATTTACTTAATGGGCATCTAACACCAGCTTCTGATTGCTGATCAGAGCACGGGGAGGAAGGATGACCCAGAAGCAATGGCATGCCTGTAGAAGCCCCTTAGCTCTGGTGTCCTCTGGTGGGTTGAAGCCATGCAGCTCCCCCTCCCTGCTTCCACCACTGTCCCTATTGCCTTGGCAGCTTGCAGCCCACCCTTCCAGTTCCCATGGGCTTCTGGCTGCTTCTCACTCCTTTTCCCACTGTGGACCACAGAAGTGCAAGGTGTCTCTTGTTACTTACAGTTATGAATAACTAGTATAAACTACTGGCTTCTGTGCTAGTTAATGTCATTTTATGTTATTTGGTAACTGCAAAATGTCTGGGTGGCAAAATACTCAAGTATTCGAACTAGAAAATATAAGAATAAATATTGCTCCCAGTCTCAGAGGAGTGTGCCTAATAGGAAATACACTTAATGCAGTTGGTAACAGCGTGCATTGCCTAGATTCCTTCTTTCAGTGCTCAGGATATAGGGTACACCAACTGGGTTACTGTCAACTTCTTTCAAATAAATCATTTGGGTGTGTGGCTCTGCTAACTTTAACATAGAGGCTGAATTCCTCAGGAAGCAGCAATTCGATTTCCTTTTACGGACTTTTCTCTGGTGTTTGTTGCTGTAGTTTTCTTGGTGGAGACTGAAGAGATTTTCTTAAGTCTCTGTGAAATACAGTGCTAGCCTCCTGATTTTATAGATTGAAGAATAAGTATTAGGTCAAAGTTATTGATTTGAGACTCTGTAAGTGTAAGGTCTGACTTCTATTAATTAATCTGTGTCTAATAATTGCAATTGGAAGTGTTCACAGCACTGAGTAGTAGTGAATAATTGTGGTTTGATGCATTTAAAGCGTAGGATATGTTTGTTCCCTTGGTCCCATTTCCTTGGTATTCTCTGTGGAACAAAACCTGAGACTCTGAGTGATAAGGAAAAAAGCTATAGCGGAAAGTTTTTATGAGCAGCTAATCCAAGTTGAATGGTGTCCTTAAATGTAAGTATTTCACTCCCTAGTCATGAAACTCAGAAATCCTGCTGAGTCAGATCTGTAGTGACAAGTTCTGTTGTTCCAAAAATAAATTTAAAAGATAATGTGACTGGGTGCTTTTCTCTTCTGGAGACTGGTAGACTGTCTTTGTCTGAGCATGC
Source organism: Dromococcyx pavoninus (assembly GCA_033558185.1). Lineage (NCBI taxonomy): Eukaryota > Metazoa > Chordata > Aves > Cuculiformes > Neomorphidae > Dromococcyx > Dromococcyx pavoninus. The sequence goes on along the minus strand of JAUMJL010001150.1, from coordinate 175,106 downwards.
TTCTGTAGAGTCCTCAGAGACAACAGGAAGATAATATTAATAGCTGAAGAGACTATTTGGTTTTTCTAAATATGGATTGATTAATCTTCTGTGTCATCTTGAGGACAGTTAAGCACTGAAGTAGATTGCACAAAGATGTTGTGCAGTTTCTATCTCTAGAGGTTTTCAAAACCTAACTGTATAAAGTCCTGAGCAACCGTGACTGATGCTGCTTGAACAATTCTGTCATTCTGAGATTTTCCTCTGTGATGGATCAGTTTGTCATCTAGAGCTACAGTACTAGTGATGGCCTTCCTTTAAAGCAGCCTATTGTAGATGAGAGAATAATAGGAAGAGCTAAGTATTATGTCATGTTGGCACTGATAACTTCTGTCAGTTCTCTTTGTAGAAACAATGAAGTTCTGTAAGTAAGGCAGGAGTTAGGCCTCCTGTTTGTAATCTGGATTGGACATATTGGGAAACAATTGGATCTGCAGGACAAGGCTGTGGGATATTGTCTTCAGGTTTCAAGTATTTGAAATAGTGTTTTGTCTGTAGGCATTCTTTGTGTTGGAATAACAGACTCGGAACCTGTGCTTTCTTATCATAGGATTCAGTAAGCAGCACTGAGACCTTAATTAGATTTTTTTCTTTTTAGCACTGTCTTTTTGAGTTAGTGAATTATCTAACCGAAATAAACATCATCTTCAAGAATTTGTCTATCAACAAACAACCCTACTTGTTTCACAGTAAGAGTTCATCAAACAAATGAATCTGTTATCGGGGGCTGGAGGGGATAAACTGAAGAGTTTATTTAAACATTTTTTTCCTTTGTTCCTGTTGGAAAACACCTTAAGAAAAGCTTTGGGATTCACTGGCTTATTTTAGCATCTTAGAAGTCTGAATTTGTTGCACGGATTTTTGCAAGTCTTGTGTTGTGCTAATCTCTACCACCTGACAGATGAAGAAAAAGTACTTTCAACATGAATGAAACAAGGATTTTGTAAATTATTTTCAAGGTCACAGCATCAAAACCAACTTCTTGAGCAGAGGCAGCATATTCTATTCAGATGTTTTTGTGTGTGATGTCTGAAGGTTTGCTTGCTCATTTGTTAATATTTTCTAAAACCCTCACGTGTTAAGCTTTCAGGATATTTATAGCAGTACTTTTCACATTGTAGGGCACTAGCAATAGAGAAGCAATTCAACGTCTTTAGCAGATAGGATTGCTAGAATGTTCTCCAGGAGGAATCTTTTAAAAAGTCTAATTTGTAGGTCAGTTTACTTGTGCCTAAGATCAGTGCATCCTAATTACAAGAATTGTTTAAAAATTACTGAGTCAAGGAATTTGAGCCTTGCTTGTTTGCACCATTTCCGTAGCTATTACAGTATGTGCTATTGAGTATATAGTTAGTTTTCTCAGCTGGACTTAGTGTTTTATTTTTAGCCTATATAAGTTCTTAGCTAATGTGTGCTGGGGCCTTTTTTATGACAAAAGGCAACAAAGGCTCTGAACTGGTAAGGCTTTCTGTGTGCTGCTTCACACTTGGTGGTTTACGTGCCTGTGGTGACACAGGTAAAAACTTGTTTTAAGACCTTTGGACTTGATGAATAGTAAAATATTGAAATTTTGGTTTACAGGGGAGATTCCAAGGCTCTTTGACATGGGAAGAAAATATCTTGAAGTATGAAAGTTATGCTGGCCAAGAGCATAGAAAAGAGCCAAGAGCTGAGAAAAAGGCACCAAGCAGCTCAGTGAAGATCTTTAGTCTGCCTTCTGAGGAAAATGAGACTTACACCTTTGCCTTTTCTAAATTCCTGCTTTCATAATTTTTTAATCAAATGGTCAGTTTCAGACAAATGTTTATGAAGTGCAGAGATAAGGTACACATTTCCTATCTGTTTAGTGAAAATTGCCAGCTGGATGGGACAAACCTAAACTGATCCACCTGCTCAAGATCTTGATGTGAGCTCAGTAATGATCCATCCTGTTTGAGGAGTTGTTTTGCCAGTTGGTGTGAAGGTGGGTGGAAATGGCTAGAGCACTGTGCTACTGCTTGCTCAGCAAGTGGGTGAAGGACAAGAAGAAGCCAGTGTAGGCACTTCTGAGGAGTTGATGCGAGTTGTGGAATGAAAAGATAAAGGTCAGAGTGGACGAAGTCAAACTGTTGTGGGAATATAGGAACTAGGTGTGTGGGAATCTGTGCAGAACTCATCTCTTGTCATCTTGATCTAAATTTACCAGATTTTTTACTGACAGCTGTAATTGTTCATTGGTTTATTTTTTATAGTGAAATGGAAGACCCTGCAAATCAAAGTGCAATAAACTTTCATTGTGAAACCTCTGTGAATTCACTTGAAGGAGGGGAGAACCAAACCCTTACAAAAAATGTGCTAAAGGACTGGCTGCTGTAATAATTCTATTTCATCAGGGTAGCATGACTCATATTGCTTAATGTTCCTATCTCACTATTCAGTTTATTTTTAAGTGGTGCTGTACAAATAGTGGGTTTGTGTGCTGGTTGTTGCTATGACTTCATAATATTTCCCTAAATACGCTTGCTCATACTTTCTCACAGTGTAGCGTTTGGCATATGAAAACCTTAAAACCATCAGAATTTTCTGAGTGCTGATCATTTTCATGCTTTTATGGAAAAAAAGGATAACTGTGTATTATGTAGTTTTAGTTAAGGAGGAATAAAAGTTTAAAAAAAATCCCCACAACCTGTTCCCTCATTTAAGAAAAAGTTCCTCTGTTTCAGCTTTTCCAGTTTTTCCATGTAGCTTTTCAGATGACATTTCCAGCACTGGTGTAGTTTAGGAGATTTTGTTAAAGGTAAGTGGACTCTGTATTGTTACTTTAGAAAACTTTCACTATCTTTTTTTTTTTTAAAATTGAAGGGGGGAAAAAATATTTCTTGTGTAGTTTGGGGAATGGGATGAATGTCTTTTTGAAACTTTACTTTAGATTTTTACTTTTGCGTAATGGTTTCTTTTACCAAGATGCTGAACCCTACAGTTGTCTGCCTGTCTTGCAAATGACAGTAAACGCTTTCATTGAAAGATCTTGGTGTACTATAGAAAAACAACTATACTTTTTCCTGAGAACCTTTGTTCCTTCCCTTGTTCTGCATGGCATTTTTGGGTCACACGCTTGGTTTCAGAGTAATGGGAGTGTTAGTGCTGCTTAATGGGAAAAAGGCAAGAGGATACCAAGAGTTAACAGAATCTAAATAACAATGTTTACTGATCTAACACTAGTGTGGAAGTTTCAATTTCTAGGGAAAGTAATGGTCAACTTCAAGGAGACTTTGTGTCATGGAGCCTATAACCTTTTGCTTGGTACACATGGAACTATAGATATGTTCATTGTATCATTTAGAATCTATTTCCTGCTTTAAACCACACAAGAGCGGTATTTCTAAACTCTTAGTCTCTCTTTGATCATGTAAAATAATACCAGAAATTAGGGTTAAAGGTACCACTGCATAACCTTGTATTTTTGTGAAAACTTTAAAACAAACTCTTAGGGAAAAACTCTTTAATGTCAAATTATTCTTTTGAGTTTGTCCAATAGCTGCAAGTTCATTGCACTTTTGTTTCCTCCTTGTGCTGCTTATGACTACCTAAGAAGGGCTATCAGAAAACAAATGCTTACTTGGGACACCTAAATGTGATCTTTGTTTACTTTGATGTATTGAAGAATTGCAGGGGCTAGAATTTATCTGTAAAGAACACATTCCATGTAAAGGTGTGCTGCTAAGAAACTGGCAATTGAACAGTGGTTTAATGTAATCTCCCCTCTTGGTTCAATAAAAGCACAGGTGGAAAAGCAGGTGTTTTGGTAATTACTAATAACAGGCTGAAGATTTTTACACTAACATGTAAAAATACTTCATCTCAATATATCTTCCTTTCTAATTGTTGCCATTTTGCTCAACCCTTCCTGGACTTTTTGGCTATCTTTTCAAAATAGAAATCTAACAATTGATGTTCCTGTTGTAGTTTTCAGTTCTGTATTCAGTATTAAGTTTACTTAAGCTTTCTGTGAATTGGATTATGAATTGGATGAAAAAATGTTCGGGAGAAATGGCTTGTCTTCTTTGTTCTCTTTGACCTGTAACTGTCCAAACAACTGTTGTTTCAGTAGCTAGTTTTTGTTACAAACAAGTGGTGAATGGCTGCCCTTAGAACACAGTTATTTTCAGAGTATCCAAGAAATGTGAAATTGGTGTTGAATTCTCCTCAGCCTTGGAGGCTTTTGGATTCATTTGTCTCAGCAGCTTGTCATAACCATTAGGTTGCAAGGCAGGCCAAGTTTGTAGGCATTTTCTACTCCTCCTCTTGAAGTGGCCCTATGGCATTAAGGGAAGGAGGACTGATAGGACAAAAGAGAAAGGAAGCTTCACCTTGTAGTCCACTGATAATGGTATTCATCCCAGAAGGGGTGGTAACATCTGCTTGCCCATGTCTGGCCCTGGCAGTAGTTGTAGGCAAATTTGATAAGGGAAATCTAAACAGGAGAGCTTGATGAACTATCTGTACAGATTAGGCAGAGATTTGCATGTGTGTTGTGGGAGGGAGCTGTTTCCTTCCTCTCCTACCTCTCGGTCTCCACCCTGCAAACCACGTTTGTGGATATAAGTGCCTGAATTTTTACGTCAGTACTGGTTTTGATACTGATCTTAAATGATAGCTCAGGGCAACCCTGAATTTTTCTTTTACATAGTACTTTATTTATAATCATCGCCTTCGATAAGGATGGATCACGTATGTCTTCCATGCAACTATGTCAATATAAGTGAGAATGCCTGAATTGTTCAGTATTTACTTGATTGTAACAAACATTAGAATTTGGAGCTGATTTTTTTCTTTTTTTTTGGTTTGGTTTTGTTTTGCTAAAAGAGAATAATGAAATAGTATCGTAACATGTCACAAAATGCAGTGAAACCTGGCTGTGGGAGTTTCAGCTTCTAGGGATAGAGAAAGTAATTGTCAACTTCAAGGAGACCACCTATCATGGAGCGTGCCTATAATCTTTTACTTGGTATACGTGGAACAGTAGGTTCATGCATCATACCATCATTTAGAATCCATTATCTGCTTTCAAATGCCAAAGAGTGAGGGCAAGAAAATGATGAGTACCTCAGGTAGTTTCTATCCCAGTAAAAAGATCTAGTCCCAGCTGGCTGAGTGAGATAACTGGGGCTGTCTGAATATCAAAGTGTACCAAGACTTTAGGGAAGAAGGCTGGTCTTGTCTCCTATGTTTGACTTGCATAGCTGCAATGCTGTTCATGTTTTTGCTTTACATTGTTGCTGAGGAAGCTCTGTTTTGCAATTGTGGATGCCGTTAGCTTTTGAGTAGATGATTTGAATCTAAAATTCTTACAGAAATAAACCTTTTTCCTTCTGTAAAGAAGATTTATTTATTTTTCTTCAGCTGGTTTTGGCCTTAAATATTGCCACTGGTTTTCATTGTAGCATCCTTCCAGTACCTAAAGGGAGTCTACAGGACAGATGGGGAGAGGTTCTTATCAGGGAGTGCAGGGATGGGATGAGGAGTAACTCTTTTAAGCTAAAAGAGGGGAGATTTAGATTAGATATTAGGAAGAAATTTTTTCCTTTCAGCATGGTGAGGCACTGGCACAGGTTGCTCAGAGAAGTTGTGGATGCCCCATCCCTGGAGGTGTTCAAGGCCAGGCTGGGTGAGGCTTTGAGCAACCTGATCCAGTGGGAGGTGTCCCTGCCTGTGGCAGGGGGACTGGAACTGGATGATCTTTAAGGTCCCTTCCAACCCAAACCATTCTATCATTATATAATATAAATTTCTGTTGAAAAATGAATAGAAGGCAGTGCAGGTTATTGTATCAATAGCAAAGATCTGTTAGTTGTCTCGTGAAATGCTTTGAAGAAAGGAATACGTAACATGTAAGCATCATGCTGCTCAGTCTTTTTTTTGTCATAATAGGAAATCTTATGATAAAATAAATTCAATAGTGTGGTGAAATTTCACATAGGCAGATGGATTGAGCGTTTTCTGGCCATGTCATAATAAAAGCAAAGAACTTTGCAATAGAATGCTGTTCTATCATACAAAGTGTGCTTCTTTACATGCCCAGTGTCGTTACTTCTTGTTTTCGTTTGGTATCACTAGCTATAAAAAAATGAAGGGTGTTACCTAACTTAATTTCTCTTTTGATAACTTTTTCATGAATAATGCTCATTTTTTGTGTATTTTTTGTGTTTCTTTTACAGGTTCCGAAGGTGTTTAAGCTGTAAATACTTTCAAGTTCTTCATACATAGAAATGTCTGGGTCATACGATGATTCCGTTGGCGTAGAAGTTTCTAGTGATAGCTTCTGGGAGGTAACCTGAATGTTTTATCATAATGTTTTGATTTTATTTTTTGCTCTTATTACGGAAAATCTGATTTTTGTACATTATAGGAGAAAGCTACAATATAAGACGCGTTTGGTTGTTGCGATCTGCAGAAATGGCCTTCAGGGTAGAAAACCTTTTCAGTTTTGGCCTAGTTCTGTCAAGGGTTTTTAACTGGCATGAACTTGAGTTTCATCCATGTGAATAGGATATGCAACTCAGAATTGAACTTTTCTATTTTGTTTGCTGAAGAGGGGTGTGGATGGGTAGCTTTTAAAATTACCAATGGGGTTGAATGATCTGTGTTAAATCTAAAGTAACTGTTAAAGGCTACTGTAAGTTTATATAAATAACAAATTTAAGATAGTGTGTAAATGTACTGCGTGTCTCCTGTTTGTATCTAGATATAGCTATAAACTTTTTTGAGAGAAATCATTATGCTAATCTCAATGTGAGAGAATACATGTAGAACGATGATAATTAACATATTGTAATATCAATAATTTTTGCTGCCCCAATCCGAAGAAGGCTTTCCAACGTTATGATATTTTGATAAAGCTTTAGAGAGCAGACTTGATAAAGCAGAAAGCATTTTACAACAAAAGCTTCTTATAAGAAAAAGAAAGGTTTGACAGTGTCAGTACTTACATAATTGAAAGTAAGTACACTGTCCAGATGAACCGTATTCAGTAGAGCAGACTTTACCATGTGACTGGGAACTCTCTTGAGTTTGAACTTTAGCAAACATGAGAATGGTTAGGAGGAAGATGTCTGAATATTTCTGTTACCATCAGCCTATGTACAACAGCTTGGTTTCAGTGACCTAACATTGTGCTTTCTTTCAGACAAAGTCTTTTCTAGACCACTAAGCTGCCATGGTGGTCGTGAGGGCACATTGCCTTTTGTTGCAGATCTCCTATTATTTAATAAACATCATCTAAAAGACCTAATGGCAGTGAGGTTCTTGCTTAGTAGACAGCTATCATTTTTGAGGAGACATTTACTACTATGTTAAATGTCTATCCTATTAGTAAAGAGGTGGTTTTAAAATTACTGCATTCTGTGTCTTACCTCTTTTTGTTGTGGGGGTGCTTTGTAGCATGACTGCAGAGAGGATGTGGGACACCTCTGCTCTCAGAGGTGTCTAAGACTCAACTGGACATGGTCCTAAGCAATCTGATCAGACCTGCTTTGAGCATCAGGGGCTGATTCTCTAAACATTGAGACAGTTGTGTTCTTACTACGAATGTCAGGACTTTGTCATTGTTTTGCAAAGTTACTAAAGGATTGATATTTCAATATGTTGAAACTAAGTGGTGTTTGAAACAGAAGGGAGGCTGTAGAAGTTTTATAGTTGGTTAGTGCTTAAAATATCACCACTGACATTTGTGTTGTGGTTAAAAAGAAAAGCACAAACCAACAAAGAATAGGGTAGAGTTCAAAAGGTATAGCAGGTTATCATAAAGTGACGTATGTATAGCTGAAAGACTGTAGCAGGTTTGCCTGACTGTTTATTTAACTGCATGGAGAGTTGAAAAATGTGTGGTATGACTTCCCTGGCATTCTGCAAAAATGGAGCTTTCATGGATACACTAACATGCTTTGAACTAAGCAGGAAAAAGACTACTTTGGTACAGATTATAAATGATTTTATAGTAGCGCTGAACTATTAACGAGAATGATTGACACTGTGGTGAATTTTGACCTTGATATATGCTGTGCTTTGTAAAGTTAGAGTCCATGGAGTTTGAGAGAATAAACATGTTTGTGAAGCTATCTTAAGAAAAACGTATAAATATAAACTTTTCTCCCCATGGAAATACTGAGAGAATATATTAAGCAAAGAAACTGTTTTCTTTGTGCTCTGATACATATTAAACTATTCAGAAGACTGGTAGTGTAGGCAATACCCTGTTATAGTGAGGAATGTGAATAACGTGGGATTTCTGTTTCAGTGACAGCCTTTATAGTTGCCTGTAAACATTGTGTGGCAGGGAAGGTAGGTTTCTTTATCCCGATGCTGAACGAAATGCTTGGACTAAAGCACAACATAAGGGAAAGTGGTGAAGTACCTAAAGTTGTGTTGTCCACTGCAGTGTAGCCTTGATGTAAGATATGAGTGATTGCTTTCGTCCAGGAATAGTTTTCTTGTGACGTGTGTACTGTACTCCTCTGCATCTCTGTGAGGGTAAATGCATTGATATGCATGCCTAATACTGGCTTGGAATGTGTTTTGGTCTATATATGCTTCTGATTATGCTTGAGTGAATAATTAAAGGATCCAGCAGTTTATTTAGTTCAAGTAATGCCTTGACAGGATGTGCCATATTCACTTTAAACTTTGCCTTTCTACGGAGAAGCCTGACAAAACAATAAGACAGGAATTATCCTTGAGATCAAAAGTTAAGAAGGGAGAGGAGGTTTGCCAGGCTTCTGCTGTTGGTAGAACGTGAACCTAAAATAAAGGAAGTCCTGTGCAAGTCTTAATAGATTTAACTTACAAATAATTCTTCAGTGTTAAGTGACACCCAGAAACTTACAGCAAGCCTGTCAATCTTGATTACCAAACTCTTGTTTTAAGTACTTTTAGTTTGGAGATAACTTTCCAAACTAAATTTGACTGAATTGTACTCTAAAAGGTGTCCCTTTTCCATGTGTTCTGATTTGGCTACTTTGTTTCTGAAGATTGCAAATCTGAATTCTAGTCTTAATCTTTCTCTGAACAGATAACTAAACAGCTTTGATCAATGCTTTTTATCTGACTTGATTAGAAAAGAATCATAGAATCGTCAGGTTGGAAGAGACCTCTGAGATGGAGTCTAACCGTGCCTGTCTCCCTACTAAACCATATCCCTAAGAAGCACATATACCTGTCTTTAAACACCTCCAGGGATGGAAGACTCCACCGCTTCCCTGGGCAATCTGTTCCAATCCTTGACCGCTCTTTCAGTGAAGAAATTCTTCCTAATGAAATTCTTCATAAGATGCAGTGTCTCTGGAATGCCAGCCTCAGTACTTCGTGCCTCAAGAAATAAAGAACTTGTAATCGATTTCTAAGTTGTTTTGTTACTGCAAATTTGTCAGTACTGCAAATTTTGTTAGAGGGTTTTAAGATCTTTTACACCATAGGCCTTTTCTTTGTTTTTAAAGACAGCAGGCAGTTTGTTAAAAACCACCTTGCTATGTTTTACTGCCACAGCTGAAAGCAGTGAATGTATTTACATTTGGCCAAGGCACAGAGAGTGAGCCAGGCAGGGTGAGTTCTTGGGTTTGTTCCATCACACTCCAAAGTAGCTCAAACTTATTTGCCTTTAGAGTGTGCTGCAAAGCCCATCTTTTTCTTGAAAGACGCTTAGGAAAGAGTGATGTGGCTGGGTGTGGGACCAATCTGAAGAATTTTCTATGAAAACTGTTTCTTGGTCACTGCATATCTTTGAAACTAAACTACTTTTATTTCTTGAATGTTTATGTTCTGTTGAGCTGATAATAAGAACTGCACTTAATAAAGTTGATAAACGAACTTCAAAGTTTTTGCCATTGCTGTTGATAGAAATTTTGTGCAATGTTGTCTTTAGGAAATAAAACATTTCATTCATAATCAGTTTCCTAGCTCTAGAAGTGCTTGCTTTATTGTCACTGGCTTTGCTAAGGGTCTTTATTACAATGGTGATTGCTAGCAGTGTGATCACATCTGAAAATGTGAATCTATAGTATATGGTCGCATGGTACTAAACTTACTGCTCTAGGCTTGTCTGGTTGCATGTGCTCAGACTGTCCACGGAGCAATTCAATGCAGGTTACTTCATCTTTGAACCTTGTTTTACTACATTACTATTTCAGTACTCTTCAAGGAAATTTCCAGATGTGGCATTGAGAGTCAAGCTCTATGTTTGAAATCAAATAGGAATAGTAATTTGTTTCTGTTAAAGTATTTTATTTTTTATTACTACATAAATATTGTTATCAGGTTAAGATTTGTGGTTGGGAAATAGTAGACTTGATGAACGGAAACTGGAGAAATTGCTGCGTGGACTTGCAGACACTTAGTGTTGACTTACTATAGATGTATCAGTCAAATGTGGGTAGGACAAGGCTTAGGCACAGGTAGTATCTTGTATCAGAACAGCTGATATAACTGCAAAAATTAGACTTTCAGAAATACACATCTTTAGCATGAAATAGAAATAGCAGCAGACTTCACAATTAAGGATTTTTTTTTTTCAGTATTTAGGTAACCCAAGCTACAACTGAAAGGTTTTTTTTGCCTTCTAGCAGGATAAGTCCTTTTCAGTCCTTCAGGAAGACAAATCTTATTTTCCTCTAATTTGTCCAGGTGTTTACCAACTAGAAGTACCGTAGGAGACAGAATTCTGTACATGTTTTCATGTAAGCTTGCTTAGAGACCAAGGAATTGCAAAATGATTAGGCATTCTGAAAGATAATTGCCACAGTAACAGTGGAGGATTTAATCAAAGTTTCAGGTGTAGTAATGCCTTAATTTATTTAAGAAGTAGAAGCTGCTTTTTCATTCTTTATCTTTCTAATAAGCCTCAGCATACCTTGATGTATCTGGTTAAGTTCATGGTTCTTTCCGAGTGCACAAGTTTAAGACTGAGGAATCTTATTGATATCCTCCAAGAAGGAATTATCTCATCTGTTACTTAGGTGACAAGTGTGACATGCTTTGGGTAATCAAAGGTTGTTGGCGATAGCCTGGAGCAAGATGACAGTAACTTTTCCAAGGGAAAGTTGAAAGTTTGGAACCCAATTTGCAATTCTAAACCCTTTGTATTTTTGTATTTCTTTCTCCTCTGTTATATGGACTCTCAGCATCTGCAGGACTCCTGTAAATGCATCTCAATTTGTTATAGTCATTCATGCCACTTTCTTGCATCCAAAATACAGTGGCAAAACTGGTTGGCTCCAACACTGTACTGCTTTACTAAAACAGAAGAAATTGGACAATCCTATTGACCTTGTTCTACTGAAGTAACTTTGAAATGCACATGAAAGAATTTGGTATATTAATAAATGGAAGGGCAATTTTTGTGATAAGTTTTGTTAATTAAACTCCAGCCTTATGCTTGGTAATGACTATTACAGACCTATTAAAAGAAAAATGCCCTGAGCAAGCTGAGACCAATGCTGTTGTTCATTTAGATACCTGTGAAGGCAAGAAAGGCGTTGAGTAAGCATTCCTAGTAGATGTGTATGCATATCTTGCAAAGTAAGACATCAAAAGGAACAGCTATCCTGCCTGTAGAAGCACTTATTTTTGAGCCATGGGACCCTCACATGCTGTGTGCCTCTTATACCCGTGAGTCCTTACTCTCTCTTAATTTCTGCTAGCATCAGCAGTACAGAGCCCTCCACTTATTGCAGGAGTATTTACTGCCCTGTGAAAACACCTACTTATCCAAACAAAGATAGTCATTCTGAACCAGCAGCTGGTGTTAGCTCTATTGAAATTAAGCCTGTGATTGGATTCCTTGGAGGACAGGACCTGTTGTACATTTTGAGGTGCTCCGCACATGGCTTTCATTGAGTTCTAAAGTGTTTGCTGAGATTCACTAGCAAGATAAAATTTTCAGTTTATTCAGAGCAGGCAAGTTGATCCTCTGTGCAGTATGGGTGAATCAAATTTGGCCACCATATGCATTCCCTTTCTTCCCAAAGACAGGCCAAAATCAACACTGGGTAGCAGAGGCAGCTGATCTGGGATGTGCCTCCCACAAACTGCACTATAAGCTGTCAGCACAGGTGCCCTTGGTCCTACCCATTTGGTACTCCTCATACCTGTGCTTCATGCCTCCTGCTGTCAGCCAACATCTACTTGAGGTATCTATTTGAGGAGGTATGTGTTAGATGCAGGGATAAGCTCCCAAAACTCCCTTTTGGTTATTGAAAAGGTGTTCCTGTGCTGAGGGATTTCAGTTACTTCTCAATGGATGCTTTCTGCTGATGAAGCAGACTGTTCTGTTTTGCTTATTCATTTTAAAAATACTTGGACTCTGCAATAGTAGATTCCTTTCATATCTCCTATATACTTTTTTCCTCCATCCAACATTAAACAACATAATGTTCTCCATTTATATTGCCAGGTGTTTGCACACTGGTATGTTTGGCTTTAGATTTTGTGGGTTTAAGAGCTAGGATTTTTCCTGCAACCAGTAGTGGACTTGTGTGGGTAAACTTACAAAATTTAAATACAGAGCTAGTGCTTATTTATTTGGCCTGTGTTTGTGCTAATTACGCACCAAGATACTTCTTTTCATTTGCCAAAAACCCCACAGCATTGCAGTTTGTAGAACTGGTTGAGATGTTTGGAAACTTCCTGTTTGTTGTAGCTGGAAAGAAATTGTACTCATGGTTAAATGGAATGTTGGAAATAGTAAGCGTGCTCCCATATTGGCCATCGGAATGCGTGGGTTCGATTGTGAGCCTTCAAAGCTCATTATTGTGTTTCTTGCTTATGAGTATTTGTCCATTAAAAAACTCTTGTTGCATGCTACAGTGACTGACTTTCTTTCAGATGGTTCCAATTCATAAAGGGTCACTAGTTATGAATAAGCTAGGCAAGCTTGGAAAAAGAGTTGACACAAAATCTTACTTCAGGCATTTGAAACTGCTGAAATACTTGTGGTTACAGAAATTATCATGAAATACTAGAATTAACTGACTGGAGTTTAGCAGTAGCTGAACATTTACCATGTTCCAGGCTGCTAACAAATTAAAATCTCCTTATTTTTCATGCAGTGTACCAGAAAAAACCTGCAAAGTGTGTTTAACTCTTTATAGGTTTTTATCCTGCTCTATGAATATGCTTTTAAAAATCAGTCTGTTAGTTGAGGTAAAGTAGCCTCGATAATTTGACTCCCTTTGTCTTTAGTGCTGTGAAATTTTTAAATAATGAGGTTGTAAGCTCTTAAATATTCACACTATAGACCGTATCAGTGACAGTGTTTCGCTGCTTTGGTACACTGGTGGTCACAAAGGAGAGATGAGGAGGCTGCTAACTATAGAATGCTAAATGCCTCATCACTGGGTACTTGTGTGTTTTTCTCTGGCTATTACGGATTCTCTAAATCTTAAGTTTGATGAAAGATTTCAGGTGACTCTGTTCATGCCTGACAGGAAATATCGAAATGAGAAGGAATGTTTTCTTGACTCAGCAAAATGGAGATCTGAAGGCATCTATAGTGCCTGTAAAAGATAAATGGGGCAAAATAGGATTAACTAAGGCTTATTAGTAGCAAAACTCAGTAATTTTTGCTGTGGAAAAGGGGAAACTGGTGCTTAACTCAACTTTAAAAAGGGGGAGGTGGCAAAACTGAATTACAAATTTCACAGAATTAACTGATTGCATCAAGAAAGTGACCATTAGAGTGGTATTTTGGAGATAAAAACTATTGGGGTTATTTAATTTTGAAGTGTTGTAGGCAACTAGAGGTAAACAGCAACTGAATTTGATATCACGTAATGTCATGTCTCTTTTCGATGGGTGAAGCGTTGATGCTAAAATGATAGCAGGATGTAGTTTTAAATATCTGGCATTCTTGAAACTGTAAGAACACTTATAATCTTACAATTTACCCACCTCACACAAATGTTTCATTTATAGGACAAGGAAACTAGTTACTTCATCTTTGTTGTCTGCTGCCGGTTTACAAGGGAATCCCCCAGCTCCCAGTACTCAGAATGATCAGAAGGTTATTCTGACTTTTCTAAATCATATATGTCTACTGAGCAGTGCTAATTGGGAAACCTGAAAACCGCAAAGCCTTACGTAAACGTGGATCTGACTGAAACAAAGAACCACAGGATTTATTTTTTTTCCCCTGGTCAGTTGCTACAAATAAAAGAATTAGTCATTTTTGGTTTAGCTCAAATGCTGCTTGCAAAGGGGAAGGGGGAAATCTTGCAGAATGCAGTCTGCCTCAGGAGTTGCAGAAAATAGTCTTGAATAAAACAATGTATTAAGACATGTTCTTTCTTTTCCAGAATTCAGGATGTCTTTAGTGTGTTTATGGGATTTTAATTTAATTGTTATTGTTAACTTATCTACTGTTAACCTAGTAGTTCCTTGGCTGCGTGAAGATAAGAGTTCTTTTCCCTTTACTTGGCTCTGTGGTTTAAATACCTCCTGCCCTTGTACCTCCAAGTGTGCCTCCTACAGTCACAAGCTGCATTACACTTCTCAAAAAAATCTGTAGTTTTAGGGTCCATAACTTAAAATACACTGTTTTGAAATAAACCACTAGATTTTTAAAATGGTAAACACAGAATATATTCTGTGTCATGAAACACAGAAAAATACTGTATTTCCAAAATTCTAGCTTTCCTCATAGGGCGTGAAATTTGAATGATATCTAATATACTTTGAACTGCTGTCAAGGGAACTTTTTTTGCTTGAAAATATTAGTATAAAAGGCTTTCTTTGGAATAAAAAGTTATTTTCTAATATTGTAGGCCTGGAAGTTCTTTATATTGCTTCTAAATTATGATGCTAGTTCCTTCAGTCCTCCTGTGGAGAAAGAGGTAGTGTGAATAAATGATCTGTGGTCTGCACGCAGTGCTTCAAAGGTGGCCTTATGCAATAATAGTGAGTGGACCATAATAGGTAAGCTAAATTCAGTTCTCTGAACAACTGCCTGAGATTTGGCAGCTGCTAGATATTACCATGAGATTAGAATTAACTCAAACAACACAAAGTGGAAGCATTAAAAATACTATGAGGCAGCCAGCTCCCATTCAACATTACCTTTTAAAATGCTAATTTGATTGTGAAAATTTATGAAAGGAAATATTCGTGCTAAAGACATAAATCCCTGGGCACATAACTGGAGACACAAATTGATGCTAATATGAGGCTTCAGTAGTAGTGCCAAATTAACAAAACCTGTTTTAACAGTCTGCTTGGCTGTGACCCTGCAGCTAGAGTAATTTTGAGCAGAGGAATGATTTGCCCTTCCATTACTAAGGCTTAGCAAGTATTCTTATCTTTGAGATACTTAATTTTCTTAATGCCTTGGTTACATATTTATGTTATATCTGTTAGTGTACAGTGCTAGTGTGAAACTGCCAGCCTCTCAATTTCTATTTCTTCTTAAGATGAGAATTATTTTTCATACTTTCTTGTTAATAATTCTTTTTACATGAATACATTGATCTTGATTTTTGGTGTCAGCTTCTTTGTGATGCTGGTAGCTTATTTTCAATCTTACTGTGCCTTGTGTTTAAAGGTGGGGGGTGTGTGTATACTTTCTCTTGCATGATTTAGACAAAATGATGACTGCTAACTAATGCTATCCTAAAGTGCTTCCTAAATTTCTTTGATCTGTTGAAATAGATCTAGTCCAAAACAAAAAACATGGTCAAATAAATGCTTTGAGGCCACTGACTAAAGGAATTGTTTTTGTCCTGTCATTGATGGTTCCTTATGCATATGCATCTGCTGACAAAATTCTGAATAAATGTGAACCTAAAAGTTGGGTGATTTCCTATATTTAAGATGTGAATTTGGTATGATTCAAATGTAAAAATTAAACACGCTTTAAGTATTTGAATATTCAGTCCACTGACTTACTGCTAACCTTTATTTTTCAGTCAGGTGGTTAGGGCAGATAAGAAACTGCAATATTTAATAGGCTGTGCAAATTCTATTAACAGAGTTCTTATGTTGTGTTTAATGTTTACAAAAGCCAATCTGAGTGACCTTGAAATCAGTGGAACTCTTACTCTGGGAACAGTATCAGGCTTTTTTTCCCCTTCTGTATCTAGATTTGTGATTCCATGTTTGTGTGTATACAAAAAATAAAAGGGCAGTGTTAGTTCTATAATGGGTTTTCATTATGTAGGGTACATTTTTCTCCATAACCTCATCCTTTTGTAGGTTTTTACATTGAGCAACTGTTTATTTTTCTTCCGAATTCACAAGTTAATTCTAGGTTTGGGAACTCCATGTCATTGCTGCCAGTACTTTCCCATGTTAAGTTCTGCAGCACACTTGAAATAGTTGCTATCTAGTTTGTCAGCAGTGAGGCATAGCTGTAACAAAGGGCACATCCAGTCTCTGCTGTATAGTGGTTGTGCTTTTTCCATTCTGCATCCTTAAACAAAAACTGTTGTTATGCTTGATTGAGATTATGCAATACTCCTTTGCATGTGTTTGCAGTTTTGTTAATCCTGGCAGATTAAACAGAGCACAAAATTAAGCCATTAGGTTCTTAATAATAAGCATGAAAGATGGAAATACTGTATTTGTGTTAAACAGCTTGATTATCTAAAACATTGCCAAGCAGTAGTAATGCAGAACAGTTGTGACAACTGCCCGTGATCACATTGCAGGACTAATAAAATATCATAAGACTTTCATTTTTTAAATTAATAACTATTTTACAAGAGAACTTGTGGCATTTCTAGTGGTGTTGCAGTTAGACTTTAAGATTAATCACAAAAAATACCTAATGCTATAATTGATTAATTTCTTCCAAAGAATTATCTTGCTCCTGGGTAACAGTATTTGTGTTAGAGTTTTATCTGTTTTCAGAGCTTTTGAGTAGGAATCGTTAAGTATTTGTCTCTTTATAGGTTGGAAACTACAAGCGAACAGTAAAACGAATTGATGATGGGCACAGACTTTGCAATGATCTTATGAACTGTATTCATGAACGGGCACGAATAGAGAAGGTCTATGCTCAGCAGCTCACAGAATGGGCAAAAAGATGGAAACAGCTTGTGGAAAAAGGTAATACATTCTATTTTTCTCAAATGGAAAAAAATTGTTTCTGAAGGTCTTTGTTTTGGTAAGTACAACATAGATATTTTGTACATTTTAGCCTATAATTGAGTCTTTGCAAAAGGCTCAGTAATGTAACAAATTATCAAGCTTTTCTTGATTAAATCAGACAAAGCCCTGCTTCTTTGCTAGTTTGCTCATTTCTAACTGAAGCAGATGAACCTTGTCTCCAGTGTTGAGGTATTGAAATAGATTCAGTTCTAGAGAACTGGCTGTTTCTAGGTAACTAATGGTATAAAACACAATTTGAAAAGTATATCTGAATAATGAGGGGGGTAGTGGTTGTGGGGGGAAAAACTAGTAATGAGAGAGCTTTAATGGAAGGCTAATTGATACCATTTTAATATATTCTGAAATAGTTTACCCTTTCTTGATTATCAATGCTTGAAAAAGTGTGTTGAGAAATGGAAGGCAGTTCAAAGAGGAGGTAGTAAGAGGAATAGTGAGAATCATTATAGGGAGGAGGAGGAGGCCAGTCTAAATGAACATTATTTCTTCTGGTGTAAAATTTTTTGATATTATAAATTTATTGGACTGTTCCCTTTTCTAGGTTTGCATCAATATTGCTGTTTACAAGTGAATGAATATAAGTCAATAGCATCAGGTAGTTTCTTGGGAATATAAGTTCCATGTGGGTGATGGTTACTGAGAATGACACTTTCTGTTGTGTTTAGGCCCACAGTATGGAACAGTAGAAAGGGCTTGGTGTGCTTTTATGTCAGAAGCTGAAAAAGTGAGTGAACTACATCTAGAAGTAAAAAGTTCACTGATGAATGAAGACTTTGAAAAAATCAAGAACTGGCAGAAGGAAGCCTTTCATAAGCAAATGATGGGAGGATTTAAGGAAACCAAAGAAGCAGAAGATGGATTTAGGAAAGCTCAGAAACCCTGGGCAAAAAAGCTGAAAGAGGTACAGCAGTAGATTATGTATTAGATATCCTGTGTAACAATATACTAATGTCTCAAATTTCTGAGGGAGTAAACTCCCTATTCTCTCTGCTGGACCCTCCTTTCTCAAAAAGATCTCTTGCTTTCTGTCCTCTTCTGAAAATAAGTATTTTTCTCTTGGTCTCTCTTATCTTGGTGACTTCAGTGAAAATCTGGAAAAAGTGCAATTTAAGCTTTCATTTTAACAGTATCTGATTTCATGCATTTGAAAGTTATTGCTCAAAGAAACGAGCCGGGGGGAAAGTGCTGTTTTTTCCCTGTCATGCAACATTATTCTAAAATAACAGATTTATAGAAGGGAAGCAGGAGAACGTGGGTATGAGGAAAAAATGTTGTATTGGGGGACTTTCTGTAAACTTTTTCTTGAGATTGTTACATCTTTTCTAATCTGCATGAATGACATGTCTTGTACGGTGAAAGAATGCTGATTCATAAGTTCTACAGTAATTTCCTTATGTCAATTCTAGTGTAATGTTCATTCCTTGGCCTAATTGGAAAAAAAAAACTCCAAGAAAAGGAAAGAACATCGAGAAACAAAACCTGACATTTTCTTCATTGCAACATGATTGTAAGGCTAAAAAAATCGGTTGATGGCTGTTTTATAAACTGTCCTAGATGCAAATATTCAAATCTACTTTGTAGGTGGAAGCTGCAAAGAAAGCATACCATGCGGCCTGCAAAGAGGAGAAACTGGCTATATCTAGAGAAACAAACAGCAAAGCTGATCCAGCACTGAATCCTGAACAGCTTAAAAAATTACAGGACAAAGTGGAGAGAAGCAAACAAGATGTACTAAAGGTATACTGTGGGCTAATATACTGCTTCTGTGCAGTCTTTTTAACCTGTAGCTTGTGCATGTTTAAGCTTTTTTCTCTTCCTGAATGTGCTGTGGAGTGCAGTGCGGCTGTCTTTCAGTTAGGGTCTTATACTAAATTAGAGTTTTCTCCAAAGCTTGTTATTGCCAAGTTCTTCCATGAAGAATGGATAATGTATTACCTCTATTTTGTGTAAGTACTTTCAGCAGACAATGGAGCAGAACAAGATAGTGAACTTCAAGGACAGAGTTCTATTCATTTAGTAGTGAGGGTTGGATTATTTCACTTGAGAGGCTATGAGATAGGTGCTTAAAACTTGCTGGCAACATCTAAACTTGTAGTCATTCTTGACTACAGAATACAATTTTTGAGAAAGTAAGCTGTTACCTGTTTAATAAAAGTAAATGGACTTGAGGAACTGCCGTTCTATTGACCAGTTTGGTTCATGTCTTCAGTGGGCTGCTACCAAGAGGTTTTTCTTCTGTGACTTTCTTCAAAGGTATCTTTTCCTATTGGGAATGCTGTTCTGTGATCTGGAATGCTGATGTTAAATTGGGTGGAATCTTGTATTTCCTGTCTGTGGGCAGCTTCTGCAAATTAGTGTACAGTGTGAGGTTCTGTCTGTTATCTGAGCTCACAGTGTATGCAGTTTATCTTCACAGGGATGTATACAACGTTTGGGGTTTTGGTCATGACTCGGTAAACTGTGTAAATTGCTGAAGGGGGAAAGACAACACTTCAAAATTATTTGGAGATCTTTAAGAGACCTGTAACTTGAAAGACTGCCTGCTCTGATTTGCTCTGTGGCTCCTTTGATTTTTATATTTAGTATCATATTAACATTTGTCATGGCTTCTATCAAAAAGCCATGAGGCTTAGAGCTTTTTTGTAGCTGTTCTGTAGTTTCGTTAGATAACTCTGGGTACAGTGGTTGTGAAAAGAGAATGCAGTTTAGGAACTTCTGTTCTAAATCTTGGCCATTACTACATTGGCAAGTCTGCTGTGTAGACTAGTAATAAAATATATTGCTAACAGTTTGTTTTTCTGCCCCTCAGACAAAAGAAAAGTATGAAAAATCACTGAAAGAATTAGACAATGCCACTCCTCAGTATATGGAAAACATGGAACAAGTATTTGAACAGTGTCAGCAGTTTGAGGAAAAACGCTTGCGTTTCTTTCGAGAAGTGTTACTAGAAGTTCAAAAACACCTTGACTTGTCCAATGCTGCAAGGTAAAACTATGTATGATTTCAAAATTAATGCTTAATGCTTTTCAGTGAAAAGGAATCCATACTTCAAGTAGATCACAGTTTAGAATCTGATTTGTTTGCAATGCTTTGCTTCAATTTGTTTGAAGTGTAAGTGAAAGAGCCTAATTCTTTGTTTTGTCTGAGATCAGATTAGCATCTATCCCTAGCATTTGCTAGTTTTATTTAACACAGTGTTAAATGAACCAAGAAACTCTCATTCATTCTTGTTGTATTTTTACAATCAAATGTGTGCCAATTAGAAGATTCCGAGCTTAGAATCAAAGAATGCTGGATCAAAGATTGGGAAAGGAGGGGCTTGGTGTGTTGTCTTGCATGTGTGACATGCATTATGCAGCAGAATGGCAGGAGCCGTGAATTTGACACCCCTGGTCTAGAATCAGGGGATCAAAGTTGTATCTGTGACATGACACCTATTCTGTTAAATACTGTATACTTATGAGAACTCAACTTTAATGAAAAACAATTAGAGTAAGAGATAAATGAAATTAGTAAGGTTCTCTTTTTATAGTATTTGAGTTTTTGTCTAAATAGTACAGTTAGTAAAATACGAGAGTACCTAAAACAATAAAAGCAGTTAGCAGATATGATACCTGCACAGGAAAATGTTTGAATTGTTTAACTCTGCTTCAGGTTTGAGACTTTTATTCATAATGACTTATAGTTCTCATTAGATAAAGACAGGAGTTCTCACAGAATACTATGGACTTATAACAAAACCAGTTTATATTGTCTTGTAGACAAGTTTTTCAATTAAAGAAACTTGGTATTCAGCAATTTAAATACATCCCTATGTAAACTCTATGTTTAATGTTTAAAGTTGCTTTACACGAGTCATAAATCTGAAATCTGTCAAAAAATTTGTGGGTTTGAGCTTTCAGCAAGTTTACTTGTTGGACTGCTCTTCCTTTTTTACAGGCAGTTAATAGGTCTGTCAGAGTTTTAAAGTCTGTCTTGCTGTAAGTTTTTTCAATACTATTGAAACTTGTGAACTTTGAAATATTTAGTTTTTAAAAAAGTCTGACTAGGGGATTTGCCATATTTCTAAATGTTGTACTAAATTTGAACACAAATTTGTTTTGCAGTTACAAAAATATCTACCGTGAACTGGAGCAGAATATAAAAACAGCAGATGCTGTTGAAGACTTGCGGTGGTTCAGAGCTAATCAAGGTCCAGGGATGTCAATGAACTGGCCTCAGTTTGAGGTAAGGTCAGAGTACATAAAACTTGGATATGTTTTGTCTATTTTTTCCTCTTTCCTTTCTGGTGTAACTGAAATTCAGGGCTCCAGCAGTGGATTTTTTTTTGTTTGTTTTTACAAGTCATAGTAGTTTTCTTGATTTCCATTGGGATCTCCTCAATCCCCAGCTTTTGGAGGTGATTATATTGGGCATCTATTTAAAAAGAACAGGAGAAAACTAGTGATTTTTTTTTTTTCCTTAAGCCAAAGTCATTACTGAAGTCATTAGTAAGCCATGGTTTAGTTTATACATCCCTGACACCTGTATACGTTTTACTTCTCCCCTTTGGTGTTAGACTTCAATTTGAATCTCCTTGCTGTTAGTTGGTAATTACAGCGTAGGCAGCAAAGACTTAGAAAAAATTTGAACTAAGCCCTGAAAATTGAGATTTGTAAGTCTTAAGTATTTTTCCGATGCTGTTATATTTAAAAAATTCCACCCTTAAATAGTTGGTAATTTTATTGCTAAATGCCATCTTCAAAAGAAAGGGTTTCTAAGTAGTGTTCTGCTAACGTAGCCTCCAAGAAACAAGTACCAAAATGTACCAGTGCAGATCATACTACAGAGTATCAAGCAGCTGGATTTAGCATGAGTGTTTTCTGACCAGAATTATGGGTTTAGCTGAAATATTTTCTCGGCATTAAGTTAATGGAGTGGAAGCATCAACTCTGGACTGTTCACTGTTCCCTTAATTAACCATAATGGAAAATACCACCTGGTTTTAAAATATTGAGTAACTTTGGATTAGGCTTGAGGATGAAAACTCATAATATTGCTGCAGAATTTCTCTGCCTGAAATGCTGAACTATGTTTGCTTCTGTGTGAGGAAATTACCATGCTTTTTCTTAAGCATTATAATAGATTAAATACTGTTGTTACTATTTTTCTAATTAAGTTTTTTTCTCATTTACATGCTACAAGGATGATGTAAGTAAAAAATAGTCATGATCAAATGAATATGAAATTGCATTCTAAACTGCAGATGTGCTTAGGTCAGTGGTCCTTAAACTATGGTAACTCAGAAATTCAGTATATATTTGTACAAATTTAAAATAATGAGGTATCTCTGAAAAGTTGGCCAGAAATCTCTTAAGACTGACTGTTGGAAGTATAAACCAGTAGTAATAGCATTTTTTCCTGTTAAAAATACTTTTCTCAACTGCTTACCTTTTGTATAGAAAACTATCTCCTGCCTTTTTTTACCTTTAAGACTTCTGAGATTAAACATACCTCAGCACAAGATATTTGCTTGCATTCAGTTAGTTCTCATTTGGTTCCTGCTTTATATTAGTATGCAGCTTAATTGACTTGATAGGTAGAAGTTGTGTTTAGGTCTCAATACCTGTCCATCTGCCTTCTGAAACACCTGAATGGTTCAAAACATCAAGGAGGGGATACTTTACAAATGGCATCATGAGTCTTGTCAACAGTTGTGTTGATTTGAACCTTAACTTTTGTGGAGGGCTATTAAGGACAGTAAGTTTCACTAAATCTAGACTGAAGTACCTTAAGGGCTCAAATCTTAGGGACAAGAGAAGTGATATAGAATGAGTTTAAAAATGAGCTGCTTCTGAGGCCATTCTTGGAGCACTTCTGAACAAGTAAACCCTGTCTTAAATTAGATTATAATCCTTTTTTTTAATTAAATGTAAATTATTTGAAATGGTGAGCTCTTAGTCCTTTAATTTCTCCAGTTGTCTGTGAGATATCTGGTATTTTAAGTCTTTTCAAGCTGTTCAGAATACTAAGCAGAGAAGTACAGTTAACCTTGAGATTTTGGAAGTAGCGCTGCAAACAGATACCTGTGCTAGGGTAGGAACTAGATGACAACTATAACTGAAACATTTAGAGTAGCTTATCTTTTTGATAATTTTTTGTACCGTTGTATGTACAGATGTACATTCCATAACTCAGTCTGAAAATTAAATGTGATAATTATTCAATTAAATTTCTCAATCACGTTTTATGTTCGTAATAGGAGTGGTCTGCAGATCTGAATCGCACTCTCAGTAGAAGAGAAAAGAAGAAGGCTTCTGATGGAGTGACTCTGACTGGTATTAATCAGACTGGAGATCAAGTTTCACAGCCTAACAAACATAGCAGGTATTTTTTTCCATGCCTAAAAAGACTAAATGGAAAGGATTGTTATCTTGAAGTATGCTAAGCTCTACAGGATCAAAAAGCCACTGTCCAACCAAGTGTTAATTGTCTGTGAGCATTTTTAGTGATGTTTTTCTGCAGCTCATGAAATATTTTGGGAATTATTCTCCATTTCACAATTCTCTTTCCATTGGGAATTAAAAGAAACCAAACTTTGTGAGAAACTGAACTTTCTGCGGCTAATCTGGTAGTTAGTCTGTTGCTATCTTCCCATATCTATAAATGACAATTATACTTGGAAATCTTAGCTTGCAAAACATTTAATCACTTTTGGATGTTATTAATACAAAACTGTTAACATCAGTTGCTTTAGAAAAGAATGAAACTGGCTAGAAAAATTGCAGAAAAGAAATTATGGTCCATGAAGGATATTTAGTTCTGGAGGAATGTATCTTACGTGAGACTTCCCAAACTTTCTTGGGTCTTCCACTACACTTTACAGATATTTGGGTTTTTGTTTTGTGGTGGTTGTTTTGGTTGTTGTTTTTTTTTTTTGCTGGAGAAGGGGTCTGCTAAGATACTGCTTAGTGGGACACCAATGACAGTGTTCTACTCATAAGCAGATAGGTCACCATAATGCTCTTTCTTTTCCAAATTAGCAGTCTTAGTGTCCAGAGTAACACAGTGCAGTCAGTACAATCAAGTTACAATCCCTTTGAAGATGAAGAAGATACTGGGAGTACTGTCAGTGAAAAGGAGGACAATAAGATCAAAAAGTTGGTGAACTGTTGTTTTTTAATTGTTTTCACACTTGCCCTTTCTCTATCCAAGGTTTTCTATTTTTGGTTTCTATAACACTATGCTGGTCAGTGCATGAAGTCCTTTTAAGTGGTTATGTAAGCAACACTATAACCTAACTCGTCTTTCCTAACAGATGCCATATCTGTTGCTTTGATCTTTGGCTGAAGCTGCTGGGGTTATTGGCAGTTGCTAACAGAACTGTTGTTGCTTTTTTCCTTCCTTTTACCAGTCCTATAAAATGTTAATGGGTTTTTCTAGGTTTTCTGGAGCTTTACTGCTCTGTGTGTTCTCGCTGAATAAACCTGCTTTTACAATCGCTTTCTTTTTATTTAGAACAGCTCAACCAGCTGCCTGTTACTTCAGTGTGCACATTAGGAATGTCTTACCACTCTCTTAAATGGCATGTGCATGTTCACCAGTGAACTTTTCTTTAAATGATGAAGTTGTTGCAGTATAATCGAGTTTCTTTTATTGGTGGATTGTAACTTACAAAAAGTGTCAAAAGCTATTGCAGGGGTGCTTGGAGATTTGGGAGGAAGGTCCTGCAAAGCAATTTATATGTCTTAATCCTACACCAGATAATTCCTCTCATCTACTACCTGCATACGTCCCTAGAGTAAACAATGCCACGGATTGCATAGACTTCTTGATAGAGAAGTTTTGGGATTTTTGTGGGGATATTATCTTTAACTTTTTTTCTTTTGCCATTTTCTAACTTTGTAAATATATTGCAAGAATGGTTGGGTGATTTTGTTTTTTTGAATGAGGCATTGTCAGCTAAAGATAGGTTAGAAGATACCAGAAATAGTTTCACAACTGAGCCTTAGAGTGGAATTTAAACTCAATTAGGGGAACTGATGTCTTAATGATATTTCTATTCTTGTATTTTAAGAGCAGAAAAGAATAATTTAAAATTTATTTTCAGTGTTAGCAGCTATGAAAAAAACCAAAGCTACCCTACAGATTGGTCTGATGAAGAGTCCAACAATCCCTTCTCTTCCACTGATGCAAATGGAGACACCAATCCGTTTGATGAAGATGCGTCTCCTGCAATGGAGGTGAGAGTACGTGCACTCTATGACTATGAAGGCCAAGAGCAAGATGAACTCAGCTTTAAAGCTGGTAAGTTTACAGCAGTTACTTGTGATATTTATCAGAAGGAGAAAGGAGGGAGGGAGATAGTCTTCAGCTTTTATTTTCTAAAGTTAACCTGTTTCTCCAGATGTACTTCACTCACCAGATCCTATCTAACCCTCACACTTCCTGACGGTGCTTCTTAGTATCACCTGTTTGGAAGCTCTGACTTCTAATCCATTTGGAATGTTGGGATGCATCTATTTAGGATATTTCTTTTTTACTGTCTTATGTTAAAATGAGCTGCATAACTGATAATCCTATCTTGTCCTTTTCTTAGTTGATGACAGTCTCATAATCCTATCTTGTCCTTTCCTTAGTTGATGACAGTAACAGCTGCTGCTTTTAGCTGTCTAGAAATGCCAGCCCTACAAAGACATTTTTTAAAGGAAAAGACTACAGCAGCTAATCTCAAAAGAATATCTAATCAACTGATATTTTATATTTAAAATGGAAGCATTCCCTTTTTGTCTCCCAGCTTTCCTACAGTGCCAACTTTTTAAGATTGAAAACCTAATTGTGACAGAACTTCTTCTTCCTCTTTCCCTTCCCCTTCAGCGTATGTTAAGAACAGTAACTGTTTTTACCTGGGTTTTTTTGTCTCGTGTTATATTAGGGTAATTTACTGTACATCTCCCTTTGAATATTGAATTTCTCTTGAGCGATAACCCTGTTTCTTTTTTACCTCACTGCTGTAAGAGGTGAGAGAACATAATAGAGGCAATTGACAGGAGAGACCCATGCCACAATGTGCTTCCACACGTACGAAGCTGGCATAAGGGTATGATGTCTGTATGCCCTGGATGCTCCAGCCTCCAGTTTGTCCAGGCTAGTTCTACCTGCTGTTTTGCACTGAGTGATTGCCTGGGCATCCTGCTCGACTCCCGAAGTAGCAGACTTCTAGTTTTTCATGGTCTGGCCAGCCCGGTGGCAGCACCCTCTAGTGATGCAAGGTGAAATCTACACCCTGTCCCTGCCTTTCGAGCTCTTTATTTCAGCCAATTGTTATACAGTCTCGTCCAGAATTGCATGAAATTAAATGTTTACCAATCAGGAATTCCAGAACAAGATTGCATAAGTAGTTTAGCAAAAGCAAACAGAACTTCAGTTTGGGAAAGTGAGATAAACAATCTCATTGATCTTGTCTCTTTTACCATTTGCGTGTCATTTACTGCCTTTTCTCATAATGACTGACTTAGTTGTAGAGGAAAAACAGGACTTGACGCGTTGAAAGTTAGAGAAAACTTTTGGTTCTGCTTCACTTTCAGCTAGGGTTTGTAAGAAGTGTGCTATTTCTACACCATGTACAGT
Source organism: Dromococcyx pavoninus (assembly GCA_033558185.1). NCBI lineage: Eukaryota > Metazoa > Chordata > Aves > Cuculiformes > Neomorphidae > Dromococcyx > Dromococcyx pavoninus. The sequence continues at coordinate 148,331 of JAUMJL010001150.1, read as the reverse complement.
GGGCCTTAGATGGTTGTTACAGCTTAAAGTTAGTATAGTAAAAAAATGTGAGTGATGCAGCTAAGCAGCAAACTGCTAGATTTGTGTTCTGCTTACTGAGAAAGGTGGTGCTCAGAACAGTGCATTTTCAGGTCATAGTCTAAATGCAGTTTGGTTTTTTTAAACCAAAGGCCCAACAAGGTGGTGGTGCTCCCACCTCTCACTCACCTCCCTCTTTTTTCAGTGGTGTCACTCTGTACTACTCTTCTTTGCAGAGAAGGCTTCCAGAGAGGAGGAATGGGTTGGTTTGTCCATTAACTTTGGTGAATTGTGTTCTGACAGAAGGACAGTACTAACAAAAAATCTGGAGTTTTCTCTGGAATGCACAGCAGCTACAATTGTTCTTCATTCTGTGGACTTTAACTGCTCTGTTCTTCTCAGCAGGGGATGGAAGTGCACTAATCTTCTTGAAATACATGTATTATGCCTATCAAGAAACAGGGTGGCATTCCAAGGGTATAAGTTAATGAGCCTTTCAATGGCAAAACTATGCAATATTTATAGACACAGATATAGTGGTAAATAATTAGGCATTCTGTGCTTTAGTACCAGATTTGTGACCTGCATTAAACTATTTGAACCAAGTGGTTCTCAGTGTGAAGTGTGTAGAAATAAAGTACAGGAAGTATGACCTGTAAGAGAGGTGTCTAAGCTTAACTTAAAAATAGCTTAATATTTGTAGTGGAAGAGAATTAAAGTACATTATAACACAAAATTATATGATTGTATCAATTGTAGGAAAGGGATAATGTGCTAGATTATGAATCCCCTTACGAAAGCTGAATTATAGAATGGCTACAGTCAAACTTGCTTAGGTTTTAGGCAGAAATATTGGTGTGACTACGTTTACAAGGAATTTGTGGAAGATTCAGAAAAAAAAAACCATGCAGGAGCTCCTGTGCTCCTATGTAGACTATGCCTGGACTCCTAAGCAGCTGTCAGCAGAGCATTAATGTGTTTTAGGCATCTGTTTCTCTGGATATTCAAAGAATTTGCCTGAAAAACTTTTCTTATCACTTCTAGGTACATATGCTCTGCATAAAGTCCATTATATGTACTTTAATACATGAAAGTCCTTTTTATGATTGAAATACTTTATACATCTGTCTTTTTTCTTGGCAAACAACTGTGGGAGGTTCCAAAGAACAAGAATAACTTTATTTGTATCTTATGGGAGGGTTTATAGTTGTGTAACAGGATGGGACACAACCGTCTACCACATGTCTAGCTCGCCCTGCTGTGCCTCTGCCATGTCTGAGAAAAAATATCTACTCTAAATGTAGACCATGCAATGTTGTCAAAATGTGTTATTGTAGATGCTGTCTTTATCATGGTTGTTAGAGACTGTTTTCATTGTAACTGTTGTGTGGATGACACTTCAGTGGTAATATTTTCATAGACCTCCAAGATCACTGACTTTCTATGCCCTAGCTGTTAATACAAGTGCAACTGCATTGGGACTTACTGTTAATGCAGTGTGGCTTTGGTAGTCATTTTCACTCTGTATTAAAATACACTTCATAGAAGTAGCAGGAAATCTTGAAATTGTGAACTCCTAGAACTGCAGAAGAAGTGGTGGAAAGAATTGTAAAATGTCTCCAGTGCCAAATGTTTGTTGATAACGTTCTTTTATTAGTTATCTGGTAAATTTACAAACTACAGGAGGTGAGACTTCAACCTTTTTTAGCTAACAGAGGAGCTATAGAAGATATATATCTGATAAAATTTTAATATGAAGCTTGTCCATGTCTACCAAAGAATTGATAGTCCCTAGGCTATTTTTTTTCCTCCCAAATGATACCAAGACTGTATATTTATAGCCATTTGGGACTGTGTTAAATGGTTAATATCTTCAGCATGCAATGCCTATTGCTAAGATGAAACACAGTTTTTTTCTAAGGAAGTGTGACACAACTAAGTTGTACATGAGGAAATAATTGTTACTTTGGCCTTTTTTGCCTGGCTGAGCAAAATTCATTTGCTTACTATGTACAGCATCCTAGAAGCTGCAGACTCTATGCTAGAATATATCCTGAGAATGTAGAACATTAGGGGTGAATGGTAGTCAAAATGAGGTTATGCTGTAGTTCATAAATAAAGGTTATGTTACCGTTCATAAATGTCTGAATGGATAATCAGGGTCAGCTTTTGCTGTGTAAGTTAGCAAGCAGATTCTTTTTTTTTCTGGAGCTACAACATCACCTTCCAGCAGTATAAAGCTAGAGCAATAAAAAGGAAAGTTAATTCCTAGTCCTTAAATTTTCTTAAAAAGATGAGGAAAGGAGAGAGAGATGTAACCAAGTGTAAGGTATAAGGTTCTCATAAATTTTTCTGCATCACAACATAGTAGTGCTGTACTGAAAAGCTGCAAATATAATTCAAGAGAATTTTACTGTCACGTCTTAATATTTGTAGCATTTTCCTCCTTGTGTTCCGTGAACTCTTAGAAAAGAATACATTGACAGGAACCCTAATAAAACACTTATTTCACATGCACTGACATTTTGTTGACAGCCAAAAATGCAGGATTATTCTGCTTGTTTAGAGGCAGTCGTACTATTCACAACTACCTCTTCCTGTTCAAACCCTTTCGATATAAGGGAGTCTTTGATCTTATGGTGAAATAACACTGTACAACTTCAAAGTTTGCATTCTTTGTTATGCATTAAAGACGTGCTGTGATCTTTTTATCAATGTAATGTTTTAGTTTCAAAGTAGCTTGCTTCTTCCTGTTATCTTGAAATTCAAGGCCTTTCATCCCATATTTTAGATCTGGAAATGGTATTCTTGATGTCAAAATCATGAAAAGCAACGAGGGGCTTTCTGCTGGTGCCTGGGGTGGGCAGGGGAAGAAAAGCTGACATAGAGATAACTGTCTTGTTATCCTCCTGTTGTCTCTTAAACAGTACAACTTGTTAACGATGTTCCTTCTTTTTGCAGGAGATGAGTTAACTAAAATGGAGAATGAAGATGAGCAGGGTTGGTGCAAAGGACGTCTGGACAATGGACAAGTTGGTTTATACCCAGCAAACTATGTAGAACCAATCCAGTGACAAAGGACAAAGTTGATATAGAAGTGTTACAAAAGCTCTGTTTGCCTGTACAGTATATATTTAAAGTGAGAGGAAGCTGAATGATGTATAGAATGTATATATTTTAATGAAAAGGTGAGAGCTTGACATTGAAATCATGGTGATTTAAAGACAGAAGTCTGAACTAATTATTTGACATTGTTTTCACAACTTGTGCACAATGCAAAGGAAAGAGGTGATGTTGAAAAAAATACTATGATAGGAAAAATACTTTTTAAGCTTTTTCTTCCCACATGGTCTGTTATTTTTGCATTTTCTATGCTTGTGCCTCATCCTGCCCTAGGTATGTGGCTTACGCTCACTTTTGTTTAATCAGTTATTTTAAGTGACCTTCAGTAACTTGCAACTTGAATTTTAAAGATTATTAATTTTCTATTTGTTCTTAGCGATGTCTGAAAGATGCAGTATTTTTTTATTTAAATGCTATGTAGTTAAGCACCTTTTTGTATGCTTGGATATATCAATACTTAAATTATGACATAGATTTAGTCACCAGATGAATGAATGAAAACTCTTTCCATGTTGTAGTAATCTTTCTATGTTGTTAGCATGGCTTGAAGTTGTAAAACAAATATTGTATTTAATAAATATCTGTTACAGAAGGTTATTTGTAGCAGAGATATCTGCAGGTGCCATGGCCTGGGACTCTATTATGAATGTTGCTTACGTGGTTTGACACTTAAATGGAGTTTTCCATCTGGATCTTAAATGGCACTCAAAAGATAAATTATGCATAAGCCCCAGAATAGTAGCCATCTCCAGCACACGTTTGTAGGGAAAGAAAAATAATCTCCTTTAAACTGCTAATGATTTTTAGGTGATTTGAAATGTTAAATCTGTGAAGACTAATTTTTTGAACAGAGAAGACTGTAAAATAGACTAAATGCTTTTTATTAAGAGCCTATCTATGTTGTGTATATGTACATATAATTTGATATTTCAAAATATGAAAAGCATGGCTGTTAGTTATCAAGCCTTTTGATGTCAATAAGATTTTAGACTTATTAAGAGTTTAAATTATAGGTATATTTAAATCTGCTTTCCTGCCATATTAATTACTGTACCATAGACAAAGTATTCCGTGATTAGATTTTTGGAAGTACAGTCCATACACTAACATACTCAAAATCAGTATTTGTGGATAAATTTGTGGGTCAAAATATAAACCAGCTTTAGTCCTTACATGGATTGTTGTAGCAGAACACTGTAAAATCTACATTTGTTTGCAGTTACAACTCGGTCATCTGTAATCCTGCCAAATAGTATTGCATTTGTGACATTTAAAACTGGGTTGTAAAGTTACAGCAGATTTGTGCTTTAAAAAACCCTTGAGTATCAGGTAACTAGATATGCTATGTTAGGAAGCTACACTGTAATGAAGCTAACAAATTTATTTTGAGGTAACTATAAAACACTGTTGGTAGTCTTGGACTTTGTTTGCTTTTTGAGCTTATAGATATATTTAGTCATTTTCAATGAATCAAAACATGCAAGCTTAGAAAGTGGATGTATGTATGTGTCTGTCAAGGAAAACCTAACATAACTGTTCATCCACAAGATGGTTACTAAAAGTGTCAGGAATTACTGGTTTGGTTCTCTGTATTGTAAAATATTTTAGAAAACAATAAAAATTGTTAATCTCTTAAATACACAGAACGCACTTCTTACTATTTCAATGTATGTGAAAATAGTCTTATGAAGCAAATAATCTGTGCATTTCATTGCAATTCAAGGTGACGTTGGCTAAAAGAGCCACAAAGAGGAATATGATATTAGTGATATTGTGCTGTTAATAAAAAAGGGGAGCTGCAGTGCACAGGGGCTCTTGGCAAGGCATTCCAGCAAAGTGTTTATGGAAGAAGAGAAGACTGTCTTTTATGGGTATGTAAAGCCTACTGTGATGCTGCTTTCTGTGGTACAGTCAAGTCTGAGATGGGTTGGATATTTTTTATACTATTTGAAGCTTTTCTGCCTTTTGTGAGAGTTTTCTTGTTGGCTGGCAGCAGTTAACGTAGTAGTGTTTGTGATGGCAAGCTGAAAGTTTTATCTGATCTCCCCCACTAATACTGCATCTTTTAATCACACTGGATGTCCAGTTTGTTGAAGGCACCATAGAATCCAGGTGTAAGGGACCAAGGGAGGCCTCCAGTCCAGCGTCCTATTTAAAGCACAGTCTGCAGTCAGACCAGATTGCTCAGGCCTTTGAGCTAGACTGGAAAGCTTCTAAAGACTGATTTCATAACCTCTCTGTTCAAAATGTTACAATTCTTAATTATATTTTTTCCGTATTTTATTTGCAGTTAGAACCTGCCTTATTACAATTTGACCGTTGTGTGTCATTCTGCTGTGCTTGGATGAAGCCTGACTCTGTCATTTTGGCAGCTTCCTTGTAGGCACTGGAGGGCTGCTGCTGGCACCCCCAGACTAATATCATCTTCAAGCTCAACAAGCCCCATTCTCTCAGCCTTCTTTATGTAGCAAGTGCTCCATCCCTGACATCTCTCCACTGCACTTGCCTTGAGTTTGTCAGCGTGGGTGGGAAGGTTGTCCAAGACTTGACAAAATCTTCCATCATACCAAGCAGCAGAAGCTAATGGTAAACTTAGCAAAGTTATTTGATTGCTAACAAACATTTATAAACAATTGGCCATTTTAAGTGCTTGAAACTCTTACTTCATTTCAATGAGAACTTTGGGGAACAAACTTGGATTTGATCAAATGAAAATGATTAGTTTCATCCTCACTTTGGACAGCTGTTTACCTTGCATAGTGAATTCAGTTGAGAATTTTGCTTTAAGAACATGGATCTGATCTCACTTATCTAGTATCTAGAGTTTGAATATACTCACCATTACCAAATTTAGCATGAGAATGCAAGGGACTCCAGGAAGCTGCCTAGCCCAGCCAGGGGACCTCAAAGCGGGTCTAGTTAGAGCAGGCTGCCCAGGGTTTGTCTAGCAGAGTCTTGAACATCTCCGGGGATGAGGAGTCCACTACTGGTCTGAGCAGTCTTAGTGGTTCATCATTTTCACTGTCAGGAATTTTTTTCCTTACATTCCTTATCAGAATTTCTCATGTTTCCTCTTGCACTTCACTTGTGCACATTTAAGAGTCTGGCACCATCTTCTTTATGTTTTCCATTAGGTAGCTTTAGTCCGCTGGCCATGCTGTTGGTAATAGAGCCTGGTGTTCTGGTGAGCTGCCTTTGCTGCAAGGACATGCTGCTTATTCATGTTCACTCACATACCCAGGTCTTTTTCTGCAGAGCTTTTTTATCCTGTCAGCATCCATCCTGTCCTGCTGAGATGGAGTAACTTTGTGCACGCACAGGACACTGCATTTGCGTTTGGTGTTCATGATGTTCCTGTCAGCCTGTTTCTCAAGAGCTGAGCTCCTTCTGAGCTGCAGGCAGCCCTCTGCAATCTTACTACTTTGCTATCACTTGCAGGCTTGTCCAGAGCGTGTTCTGTCCCATCATCAAGGTTATAAAGACATTAAGTAATGTTAGCCCTAGTATCCATCCCTCAGGATGTCAGATGGGTTGTGTGCTCAATCACAACCCACAGTCCAGACAATTTTCCGTCCATTCTGTTTAGTCACCAGTTTGGCTGTAAGACTACTATGGGAGGCTGTGTTGAAAGCCTTGCTACAGTAAGTGAAAGTAAGTAATGAAGCCTGTTGAGCAACAGTAGAGATATTTTCATTTTAATTTTATCCCAGGTTTAAGCAGCTATAATTCACTTTCACCAGATTAAACCTAAAAGGCACGAAATAAGAATGTGATGCTCAGAACGTAATTCCTCCCTGTCCTGTCCCTCACGTTTCCACTAAAATTCTGAAGGGAAATAGTACATTTCAAAACTTCCTGATGAATATTTGCCTGCACTGATGGAGCTGCCTGAACATGGCTGTAACCTTGAGCAAATTTCAGCCTTACAGCATGAGAATATTTGCCATTTGCACAGTATTTCTTGAATGCTTTGCAAACACATAGTGTCTCGTTTCACAAAAAATATTGACTTTTTAATCTGGGTATTTGCAGTGATTACCTAACAAATAAGGTCCTTTTTTTTAGTCTAATATTGGTAATTATTTCCAGTAATTAATGGCACTGATGAATTAGGCTAGTTCAAATAGAATAACAAAAGAGTATTTTCAGGAAAATAATAGGCTACTTTGTTAAAGAAGTTGCAGAACTTAGCAGTTCCTGATGCGCAGTCCAAAGGAATATTAAAATTCCTGTTAGTTTATTGCTTCTGAGGCTGAAAGCTTGACAGCAAAATTTTGAATACAGTTTCCCAAACAACCTCTTAATTTTTGTAAGCTATAATATGAAAATATGTATAGAATATTTGCTATATGCATACAAGATTCCCAAAGCAAAGCTGTACCCTCAGTGTAATAAATTGTTCTGATGTCATCTTTCTTCCAATTCTGTCTTTATTCATAACACTTACAAAGAAAAACTTAAGGCAGACTTCATGATTGGAGAGAAATAGAAATACTGAGGCTTCTAGTAAGAAATCAGAGTAGACAATAAATGAGATGGTTTGGTACTAATCTGATAGGATTTGGGGAATTTCTAAAACAATGTTTGTTAGCTATCTGTTATTGTAAAGCAAAATACGGAATGGTATACTGAAGGCTGGATGCCCAGCAGCAATACCTTCTGTTCTCCAGGAGCTGCAGCTGTTATTTTTAAAAATAACTTCAAGGTTATGTAATAATTTTCTTAACCTTTCTCCAACCTTTCTGGTTTGGCAGAAAGTTGTTCATTCACCTCACACCAAAAAGTTTGCTAATTGGGGCTGAAAGCATACCTAGTGGTCAGTTTGAAGAGCTGCAGATTCTGTTCTTGTAATGAGAGAATACCAGATAATCCCAGTGTTATTGGAATACTTTTTACTTCCTCATTTTGTTTGAACTAAAAAATAAAAGACTGTTTCAGAACACAAGAAGGGTCATGTGGTAATTACAGCAGTAGGCAATGCCTTGCCTGCTAATGCTCAGTATGTACCAGTATAAGCCTGCTTTGCTTGTTTTCTCCTGTTAGAAATTGATTCCTGTGTGATACCATCAGCACAAAATTTTTGCTTCTTGAACCTTCCATTGAGGGGAGAGTGTCTATGTATGTGTAAAACTTTACTGAGCACCTCTCTGCATTTCAGGTGTACCCTCTTTTCTAAGAATGGCCATAGCAGGTTAGGCAGGCTCTGTGCCTTGGATGCATTGGGAAGAATGTTGCAATAGGACAACATACAGTGATTCTTAAGCCGTGTTATTTTTGGCTTTCAGTGATCTGTGTCTTGGTCCTATAAAATAAGAAAAATGTAATTCTTCCCTCATCCCTTTGAAAATTCAGTTCACTGCTTTGGCAGCAACCGAACATTGCATTTTTGTTCATACAGATCTAAATGAAGTAGTTCAGGAATGAGAACCTGTGATCAGTTTCAAAAAGAGAACCAGGAATGTTCTTAGTCATAGCTAGTTCTGACCCCATTTGAAAAGTTCAGACTGTATTTTTATTTTGCATTTGACTTTGAAATTCCTTTGTTGCTTTATCTGGTCAATCAGTACTATACAAAATCCTCTTGGCAGCTGTTTTCTACTTCTGTGATCATAAGTAATTTAATACAATAAGCAACCAACTTTCTATTCACCCTTTTTGTGGATAAATACCCAACTCTACAAGTTCAAGCATGAATCCCTCTAGGAAACACACAGGTAATATCCCACTTGTTATTACTGTAGTCGGTAACTGATTTCTTAAATGATCATTTTCTTTATTTTGTGGCAGTTTACTTTGGCTTTTATGAGTGGCATTAGCAAGATCCTTTTGGAAATCCAAGTGGCCTATTACCCCAGCTATTATAGGTCTCCTTTCTGTCCGACCCCTGAAATCTCCAGCCTCATGAAGTAAACAACCGTATCAGTTGTGAAGTTCAATGATGACAGATATTTCTAAAACCTCTGTGAAGAAGTCACTGAAGCTTCATTGCCCTGGCATCACATGCCATCACATGGAGAATGTCAGTGGATTTTGCAGTAGGATGCTGCTTCTGGCTGTTACTTTGCAAGTCCCTTGCGTTGCTGGTATAAACAGGCTTACCTAAGCACAACTGAATATTCCGTGTGCAAAGGGGCTGTGTGTAAATTCCAGTATAATAGCTTTTTGTCTTTGTACTGAGCAATGTTACTGAGATGTAGACCACTTTAAAGAGTGGAAAACTCCAAGAAACCACACCTGTTTGAAGTGATTAGGCTTCTTGATGTTATCAGTACAAACAACCCATTAGTGATAAATAAAAATGTATTATTCATGTGTTGAACTGGTTTCAGCTGGCTTTTAATGTAGTTACTAAACTTTATTTCCATATGGTGGGAGTCAGCATTTGGATGCTTGATCTTTCTGTTCTAGAGAAGAGATTTTCTGTGTGCATTATTTGTACTGGAATGACACGTCTGGGACTCTGTTGTGTCTTTGAGAATATCAATTGTAGAGGGAGGCTGCCTTGAAACTTCTTGAGGTGCAGCTGTCATGAGGCAACATTTTCATTATGTGCAATCTAGCTGTGAGCAGTGACAAATTTTGCTCAGTATGACCAAGTTTTGCAAAAGACATCAAGCACAATTCCTACGTATCTTCTGGCTCTGAGGGGACCTTTGCCACTGGGAGGGTAATGAAGATCTAGCTAGCATGACCTAGGATTATATGGATAATCTGTTATTTCCCAGAGAAAGCAAACAATGAGAGGCTTGATAATAACAGGGGAACAGCACTGAAAGAATTTTACAGAACTAGAAGTTTTGAAGGCCTATGCCATGTCTGCTCACAGAATAACACCAGCACTCCAAAAGAGGGTGTCAGCAATGTATTACAAGGAGAACCCATGCATTTCTGGCCTAGTCTGTTCAGCACATGAGGGGAGTATTAGCACAGAATTAAGGGACAAGGGACCTTAAGACATCTCCAGTCCAACTTCCTGCTGATAATGGAGTCTACACTAGAAGCAGGTTGCTGAGAGGTTTGGTTGCATCCTGCAAACCTCCAAGGACAGTGATATCACTGCTCTGGGAAGACTGTTCCAATGGTTGATTTTCCTCATCATGAAATCATCTTTTCTTCATATCAAATTGGAATTGTACTATGGGTTGTTAGCAAGAATACAAGCCCTTGAGTTTTGATTTGTGAAACAGCTACACCCAGTGTCACACTCTGGCATGCTGGCAGTGCATTGCTCTGCATTTGCACCTGATTAGAGGGCTTGTAACACAGTCCTAGGGAATGCTGTACTTGCCAGGTGTTTGTTTCTGTGGGTACACATGGAGCAGTCATCCTCCATGTATATCTCTGTCAGACCAGCTGACATGGAGGCAAATTTTAAATGCTTGTGTGCACTGGCAATAGAAACACATGTATTTTGGACATTCTTGGAAACCACTAGCAAGACATGACATTACTGTCCTGAGGCATAACTGGCAAAACAGCCATTGTGGTCCACTTTCTCACCACTGCTGCTCTTTCTTTCTGTGTGCCTTTCCTCAACCCACTCAAACCACAAATTTGCTGAAGAGCAACAAGCCCACCTCTACTTGCTGGAAATATTCATCACCTGTCAGGGCTTATTCTGATGGTTTTCATTATTTAAAATCTGGTTTGCTTCTATGGGATTGGGCAAGGTCACCATTAGGGGGAGAACAAATTGAGAGCAGCCTTGAAGAGGAGGACTTGGGGGTGCTGCGGATGAGAAGCTAAACGTGAGCAGGCAATGTGCGCTTGCAGCCCAGAAAGGCAACCATATTCTGGACTGCATCAGAAGTGTGGCCAGCAGGTCAAGGGAGGTAATTCTGCCCGTCTACTCTGCTCTTGTGAGACCTCACCTGGAGTACTGTCTCCAGTTCTGGAGCTCTCAACACAGGAAAGACACAGAACTGTTGGAAAGAGTCCAGAGCATGTACATGAAGACGCTCAGAGGGCTGGAGCTCTTCCCATAAGAGGACAGGCTGAGAGTTGTGGTTGTTCAGCCTGGAGAATAGAAGGCTCCTGGGAGACCTTAGAGCAGCCTTCCAGTACTGAAAGGGGGCTACAGGAAGGCTGGGAAGGGACTCCTAGGGAACAGCGAGGCACTGCACAGCCAGGGTGTTCCTCTGAGCCACAAGTACTGAGGACCCAGCAAGGGGACAGCATGCAGCATGTGCCCCAGCAGAAATCCCTGAACCAGCACTCAAGACCGTGTTCCCTGTGTGCCTGCCTCAGGCAGCGCCACCAGAACCGAGGCAGGAATGGGTCTCATCGCCCTGAACTACTTCCCCACTAATTGGTAAGAACTGGGGGTTGTTAGCTTCTCTGGGAGACCGTGAACCTCTTACCTGAGGCACTGAAGGTGACACAGGTTTGAGGATGAGGCTGAAGCTAGATTTTCATGCAAAGCCTTGAACTTGACTATTTAGATAGTGAGATGACTCAATCTGTGACCCTCTTTTTAACAGAAGGTTAGAGCAAACAGTCCCTAGAGGTCCCTTCCAACCTAAACTTTTCTGAAAGAAAATGGTAGAATTACAGAAATTTTGTCTGTTTTTTTCCAAATATGGATAATTACGCAGTCCTACCTGTCTACGTCAGAAGACTAAGGGGGAAGGGGATACAGCCTTGTGAGTCTTGATGATCTCTGATGAAGAAGAATGCTAAGATGCCGAGCTCTGAATATCCTGCCATGGATCACCTTACCACTGCAGAGCCAAGTTCAGCTGAGGCACAAAGCTGTCTTTGCACTATTTTGTGAGGGCCACTCTTAAGTACTTGGTACTTTTAGTTCAGTGCTGGCCATAAGGCACCCGGAGTGGCTCCTGCAGGACCTCTGCAGATCCTGACCAGTATTCCAGCAAAATGGTTCACCTCCATCTTTGTTGAGCTTCATGCTCCAGGTGATCAATCCACCTGTAACATGGAGTGGGAGGGAGAGTGCTGTGATGGAAGCCCTCTGCACACAACCAGCTTCAGTGCAGTGTGGTTTGGGCCCCCAAAGTTTTTGAAGTAGGGATGACACGATTCCTGACTATATTTCTATTATTCTGTTTCCTGTTCTGAGAGGGTTAATGATTTCAGATTTATGATCTGAACACACTGCTTTCGGAAGACATTAAAACCTGAAACCTCTTTGTTCTGCTGATGTTACCTAAGGGGATAAGGAGAATATATTTTGTACCTCATTTTTTTATTACGAACATCCTGATTCCAGAGACAGAAACACTTAGTCCAGAGATGCAGACACTTAATACCTTCTATAAACATCCTGACCTCTGCCCAGGGATGTAGACACTTGGTCTTAAGACAATGATGAACTCAGTAAATCAACTCAAGGTTGAAAACATGTGATGAAACAAGGAAAGGGATTTCAGAGAGGGAGAATTCATGATTGTTTAAGGATTACCTGCAGGACATCCTTATTCTCCCCCTCTACTCCTGTCTCGTTAGAATCCACCTGGAGTAATGTGTCCAGTTCTGGAATCCCTGACATAAGAAGGATGTGGAACTATTGGAGAGGGTGCACAGGAGGGCTACGAAGATGATCAGAGGGCTGGAGCACCTCCCATATGAGGACAGGCTGAGAGAGTTGTGGTTGTTCAGCCTGGAGAAAAGAAGGCTCCGGGGAGACCTTATAGTGACCTTCAGTATCTGAAGGGGCTACAAGGAAAGCTGGGGAGGGACTCTTTACACACAAGTGCAGGGACAGGATGAGGGGGAATGGTTTTAAACTGAAAGAAGGGAGATTTAGATTGGACATTAGGAAGACCTTTTTTACTGTGAGGGTGGTGAGGCACTGGCACAGGTTGCCCAGAGAAGTCGTGGATGCCCCATCTCTGGAAGTGTTTAAGGCCAGGTTGGACGGAACCTTGAGCAGCCTGGTCTGGTGGGAAGTGTCCCTGCCTATGGCATGGGGTTTGGAACTGGATGGGCTTTAAGGCCCCTTCCAATACAAACCATTATATGATGATTCTAATTACTGATGTTGAAAGGAAGTCAGTGATTTTGTGTTGAAGTGGAATTGTTTATCCTGATGAATATATGTACTACCTAGGCCTAACAACTGTATTTGCTAGGTGGGATTTTGAGCATTAGTCTTCTATAAATAGGCCTTTGGGTTTTCAGTAGGTGTGCTAGTTTTGTGGAAGATCTTCCACCTAGGACCCTGCGCAGAATAAAAACAATGCCTCCTCTCTAACAAAATACTTTGGGGAATTTCTTTTTTTTATCAGTTTCAGGTAACACTGGTTCTGCGCTGCCTCACTTGTCCCTGTCTGTGCACCTTAATGGTAGCGATGAGCAAGAATGATGCTTTTAAATAACATTTTCACAGGGAGCTTGCAACCAACCTGTTCAGTCCAAGAGCAGAAACAAGTCTATTCACCACCATAGTAACGTGCTTTACCACCTGTCTTCAGGGGAACAAGGCTGCTTCATTTTTCTGCCTATTTTTTTACCTTTTCCCCCCTTTTTTGCCTTTTTCCCTTTTTTCCTTTTTTCCTCTTGCCATTTTTCCTTTTTTTTCCTCATTTTTGCCTATTTCCCTTCCCACCTTTCCCCCACTTTTCCTTTTTTTTCTATTTTTGTCCTTTTTCTTGCTTTTTCTTTTGCCTTTTTTGCCCCTTTTTTCCCCTTTGCTTTTTTCCTTTCCCCTTTTTTGCTTTTTCCCTTTTTCTTTCTTCCTTTCTTCCTTTTTTCCTTTCTTCTTTTTCCCCTCTTTCCCCTTTCCTCTTTCCCCCTTTTTCCTCCTGTTTCCTTTTTCCTCCTTTTTCCTTTTTCCCCCTTTTTCCTTTTTTCCCCTTTTTTCCTTTTTCCCTTTTCCCCCTTTTTTTTTTCCTTTTTTTCCTTCCTTTTTTTTCCCCTTTATTTTTTCCTTTTTTATTCCTTTTTTGGGGTGGTGTTTTTCCGTGTCTGGTTTTCTTTTTCTAACAAAGCCAAAGCCGAGGCCGTCCCGGCGGCTGAGGAAGCCCGACAGACGGGGCCCCCAGCTCCCACCGCCTCTCTCACCCGCGGGGCCGGCTTCCCCCTCTGTCCCGTCCCCCACCCCCTTCCACCTTAACGCTCCCAGCGGAAAGCGCTGACGCGGCGCAGCCGCGTGTCTCCAGGGCGACCCGCGTCGCCTCCGCCCCCTTTCCCGCCACGCCGGCCCCGCAGGCACCGCCCCGCCGCGCGCCGGAGGGGAAGGAGGGCGTGCGCTGCGTGGCCGCCTCCCGCCCGGTCCAGTCCCGCGCCCCGAGCCCCGGCGTGCGGGTCCCGGCGGCTCCCCCGCAGCCCCCAGCGCCATGGGCGAGCCGGGCAAGCAGGACATTGCCGCCATCTTCAAGCGGCTCCGCGCCGTCCCCACCAACAAGGTAAGGGCGCGGGGCCGCGCCGTGACACGTCGCACTCTGCCGGGGGGCGGGGGAGGCAAGGGGAGTGACCGCCGCCCGCCCCGCCCCTCCCGCCGGGAACCCCCCCAGGGTGAAACCTCGAGCCGGGGAGGAACAGGTTGCCCAAGGAAGTCGTGGAAGCCCCTTCCTGGAAGTGTTCAAGACCAGGTTGGATGGGTCTTTGAGCAGCCTGATCCAGTGGGAGTTGTCCGTGCCCATGGCGGGGGGGTTGGAACTGGCTGGGCTTTAAGGTTCCTTCCAGCCTAAACCATTCTATGCTTCTATGAAGTGCAACTCCTCTCAGGGACCTGGTGTGTAAGGATTGCTGGAAGGAGGGTCAGTTCAGCTAAAAAACAAAAAGCAAGTTCCAAAACAGTGACAGCGTAAAGTGTTGGGTGTCTTTTTCTTTCCCTTTTTTTCTCTCTTTCCCTTTTTTCTCTCTTTCCCTTTTTTCTCTCTTTCCCTCTTTTCTCTCTTTCCCTCTTTTCTCTCTTTCCCTCTTCTCTCTCTTTCCCTCTTCTCTCTCTTTCCCTCTTCTCTCTCTTTCCCTCTTCTCTCTCTTTCCCTCTTCTCTCTCTTTCCCTCTTCTCTCTCTTTCCCTCTTCTCTCTCTTTCCCTCTTCTCTCTCTTTCCCTCTTCTCTCTCTTTCCCTCTTCTCTCTCTTTCCCTCTTCTCTCTCTTTCCCTCTTCTCTCTCTTTCCCTCTTCTCTCTCTTTCCCTCTTCTCTCTCCTCTCTTTCCCTCTTCTCTCTCCTCTCTTTCCCTCTTCTCTCTCCTCTCTTTCCCTCTTCTCTCTCCTCTCTTTCCCTCTTCTCTCTCCTCTCTTTCCCTCTTCTCTCTCCTCTTTCCCTCTTCTCTCTCCTCTCTTTCCCTCTTCTCTCTCCTCTCTTTCCCTCTTCTCTCTCCTCTCTTTCCCTCTTCTCTCTCCTCTCTTTCCCTCTTCTCTCTCTTTCCCTCTTCTCTCTCTTTCCCTCTTCTCTCTCCTCTCTTTCCCTCTTCTCTCTCCTCTCTTTCCCTCTTCTCTCTCCTCTCTTTCCCTCTTCTCTCTCCTCTCTTTCCCTCTTCTCTCTCCTCTCTTTCCCTCTTCTCTCTCCTCTCTTTCCCTCTTCTCTCTCCTCTCTTTCCCTCTTCTCTCTCCTCTCTTTCCCTCTTCTCTCTCCTCTCTTTCCCTCTTCTCTCTCCTCTCTTTCCCTCTTCTCTCTCCTCTCTTTCCCTCTTCTCTCTCCTCTCTTTCCCTCTTCTCTCTCCTCTCTTTCCCTCTTCTCTCTCCTCTCTTTCCCTCTTCTCTCTCCTCCCTTTCCCTCTTCTCTCTCCTCCCTTTCCCTCTTCTCTCTCCTCTCTTTCCCTCTTCTCTCTCCTCTCTTTCCCTCTTCTCTCTCCTCTCTTTCCCTCTTCTCTCTCCTCTCTTTCCCTCTTCTCTCTCCTCTCTTTCCCTCTTCTCTCTCCTCTCTTTCCCTCTTCTCTCTCCTCTCTTTCCCTCTTCTCTCTCCTCTCTTTCCCTCTTCTCTCTCCTCTCTTTCCCTCTTCTCTCTCCTCTCTTTCCCTCTTCTCTCTCCTCTCTTTCCCTCTTCTCTCTCCTCTCTTTCCCTCTTCTCTCTCCTCTCTTTCCCTCTTCTCTCTCTTTCCCTCTTCTCTCTCTTTCCCTCTTCTCTCTCTTTCCCTCTTCTCTCTCTTTCCCTCTTCTCTCTCTTTCCCTTTTTTCTTGTTCTCCCCCCCCGTTTCTCCCTCTCCCCTTTTTCACCTCCCCCTTATTTTTAAAATAAAGGAAGGAAAGCCCATTGTGATTGGTGATAAAAGTTCAGTATTTTCTGTATCGCATTGGGCCCATCCAGTGCCAACTTCAGTTTCTCAGTGTTGTAAAGCCCTGCTGCCCTTTACCTGCCCATTGCATATGAGGGTGTGCAGAGGCTGCCTGTGGACTGGGAAGGATGCAAGGTGGCATGATAAAAGTGTCAAACGGCAGAGCTACCTTCAGCAGCTGTGTGCTTCTGTCCTGCTTTTTAGTGTCATCTGCTCCCTTGTGTTGGCATAGAATCATAGAATGGTTTGGGTTGGAAGGGAGCTTGAAGATCATGCAGTTCCACCCCCCTCTGCCATGTCCCACACCTCCCACCAGACCAAGGATGCCCAAGGACCCATGCAACCTGGCCTTGAAGGCTTCCAGGGAGGGGGCATCCACAACTTCCCTGGGCAACCAGTTCCAATGGCATCACGATATAGATGTTAATTCACGATGAACATATCTGAAAGATAGGCTAGGAAACAATTATGAAGAAGCACTATGAGTTTGTTTTCTGGTAATATGAGTCAGGAGGTCCATCTTTGGTCCAAAACTGACTACAACATTTTGAACATGAATCATTAAGACTATATGAGCAACACACGTCTGGCTTCTCAGAATTCATTCATACCTCAAAGATGAACACTTACTAACTAGAAAACACAAGTATTCCTAAAACTTTCCTTTGTGATGGGGTAAAAAGTTCATCAAGAAAAGGGTTTAGTCCTGACAGGGAGAGTCAGAGTCTTTTGCAGGCTCCTGAAATTCATTGGCACTGTGTCTAAGAGACTGACTAGTTCTGTAATGCTGTTGTGATGCTTTTTCTGTATTGGGATTACCAGAGAATGAGAAGATACTGCCCATAGCTGGTGAGGATAGAAAATGTGAGGATGGAGTGTCTCAAACTGTCTTGAGCTCATTGTTAACTGTGCTATAGTTAGTAAGGTGGTTGTGATACCTGTGGTTGTTCAGGCGTATCTGTCTCTCCTTGTAGTCATGTCAGGCGCTGTATAGAAATTCAGTGCCAATGTTGACAAAGCAATGTTTACACAGTGTGTCCTGGCTTTCGCACCAGGTCGGTTAGAAAGAAGTAACTCAGGTGCGGGAGAGCTCATGGGAAGGCTTGCAATGAAGTTCAGTCTTGTTGACCTGTAAAGACAGGAGAGTGGGAAACATCAACAGCTTAGCTCTCACAGCTCTCCCATACCTGTGTATCTAACCAGTCATCTTAAATAAAAGTTGTTGCTGCCATCAGTTTATCCTCTCATGTTTGATTACATCTGGTTTTGTTTGCTTTCTCTTGTGTTCTTCTTATGCCACCTGTCCCCTTTATTTGTAGAGCTTTTCTGCTGGGAAAGACACCAATGGGAAAGTGCAAATACTGGGCAAGTTCTGTATTAAAAGCTTAGTAACATGCTTTGACTGTTATTTACTTGTACAGTTTGTGAAACATCGAATCATAGAATTATCTGGGTTGGAAGAGACCTCCAAGATCATCAAGTCCAACCCTTAATCCAACACTATCATGATTACTAGATAATGGCACTAAGTGCCACATCCAGTCTTATTTTAAATACCTCCAGGGACGGTGAATCTACCGCTTCTTTGGGCAGGCCATTCCAATGTCTCTTCTGTACAGTGTCTGGGCTTATTGGCTATAAGCTCACATGTGCGTTTGCACTGGTCTGGTGTTCTGCACTAGCTCTTTGTGCACATGAGCTTAGGAAAATAATTGTCATTTAAATAAATATGCAATCTAACTTGTGGATTATAGTGTGTTTAAACTGATAGTTGAAAAATTGTCTTGAAATGTACATATGTGTCATTTTATCTTAGTTTCCTATTCTTTGAGTGAGAGAGAGCTTTTTTGAGTTCATGGTGTGCCTTTGGGTATCATGTAATATAGAGCTGCCTGATGACACTTAACAAACGTTACAGTTATCACATGGAATGCATTTTGTGCATATAAAAACATTCACAGTCCTTAACCTACCTACTGTTGCTAACATGACTGTTTGTAAAGCTCACCCGATTGAAGGCTTGCACCCTGAGGCTGTGCTTTACAGTCTCTTTTAATCTGACATGGATCTATTCCTCTGAAACTGTTCGTTTTCCATTTCCTCCTTGCTGGTTCTTTCTTTCCTTTTGTTGATGTTGGTATTCATGTTCCTGTTTGGACAACCAGATCAAGGATTTGAGCCACCTGAAAACAAAGTGTGTGTGTTATGATGGTGGTTTATCAGTTGTTCAGTTCTGTTATTGCTATGTGTCTGGTGGGTGTGGAATGTGTGTATGTGTTGGAGGGTGAGTTTTCTCGCCCCAGAGTAGTCTCTCATGTCTCACTTAAGTCACTTTTAGACCACAGCACTTCCAAAATGGGCAGACCTGTCTTTTTGATATGGCAAACACTCCTGTTCCTTCCCTTATGTTAGCTTTACTGGTCACGTGGCTGTAGTGTGAGCTGGAGGTACCTTTGCTCTGAGTCAAAGCAGTGCAGCGCTGGTTACCAGTGTGATTGTTATTGCTGATGCAAGAGAAGGAGGAAAGCGTACCTGGGTACAGTGCCTGGTAACTAAGAGAGGAGCTGATTGGCTTGGATCAGCTTTGACCAAGTGTGTTACGACCTCCTGAGTTTTAGCTGGTTTAGTGTTGATGCAGCTGTACAGTAGCCTTGCATGCTGGAAAAGACAAGCACAAGGTGATGCGTAACTGCCCTGTAGCAATAGCCCCGCTACATGGGAGGCTGAAAGTATCCATGTAACCATGACCTCAGGGATAAGGTTGCTGAACCTACTCACCTCTTCTGAAGTGCTGAAACTAACATTCCTATAGTGCTGAGGTGTCAAACTCACAGTTCCCACCATTCTCCTGCCCCTGCAACGTAACGCACGTCACACGCTGCACACGTGACTGGCACTGGCAGGAGCGCAGGGACAAGGAGCTCGGCACTGCCGCCAGGGAGAAACAAGGTGGAGGGATGGGTTCAGCCCACGGGCTGTGAGTTTGACACTTGTGCTATAGGCTATCTATTATTACATTTCCATATGCAATAACAGTGTATGTTATGTATTTATTTATTTACATAGATATCTTGTGCAAGGTGGATGCTGTATGATTTAATGACTGCTTGCTGTGCATTATACCTGACTCTTTGTGTTTGCTCTGGTACAACCACCTCAATTAGAGCTTTTGCTCTTGTTTTCAGAGTAGCTGTTACTGAATCTAGGCTGTCCTGAGATGCTTTAACACAAAATAAGCAATAGAATTCAAGTGTATTTTAAAAGCAATAGGTTATTTAATCATATCCTTCAAATTGAGTTTTTAATAATTATTTTTGTATTTTAGTTGTACCTAAATCAATAGATAAAATACACTTTATTTTTAAAATGGAAACAATTTCATAGTTGGCTGTGAAATTGGGGTTTTTTTCCCCTCAATTCTCGTTAAAATTTATGGTGTTGAGAAAACTAAGCAAAATGAGTCTAGATGTTAATGAAGAATGCTTCTATTTCTGTTGCGTAACATAAGTGGCAGTTGTTACATTCCTTTCAGAAGAGAATTAGATGTTACTATTTGCATCACAGTGCTGAACTGTGGTTTTGATGTGTATGAATAATTCTCCCAGGTGTCTCGTAAGTAGTTGATAGAGTCCTGCACGAATGAAGACACTGAGCTGTACTGCTACGTGGCAGCTTACTTCCAAGGTGATGCAATTGAGTTTTAAGATGTTGAAATTAAGAAGCGCTTATAATTGTACCAGGGAGGGGAGGAGGATTCTAAAAGCTGTTTTAAGCATGAGATGTTTTCTTTAATCACCCACTGGTACTCAAGTTTCTCATTTAACATTTGTACTCCAAGGAATTTCCGTAAGAGTTACTTGTGGACTGTAAGTCTGCTTTGCTCTACTGTATTAGAAGCAATCCCTGGTACCTTTGGTTTCAAGCAGAATCTTCTCCTATTTTGTTGTCCCCATCCTCCTTTTTGGTCTTGTAAGAAAAAACCTGAAAATAGCCAATTTAATGTGAAGATTGAGGCTCATATTGTTTTTTAAAGGACTGCTTCAAAGAATTGAGAGAAATGGGAAAAAGGTAATGACTACTAAGGCTGTGTGGTTTCTTGGGATATGGCATACATGAAGAGTTACTCATTCTTTTTCCTTAACTCCCTGTCTATCATTCTTCCACCTGTGCTCTTTTCAGGACCTCCCTTTAATCCCTCCTTTTATCACTCATTCTGTGAAGCTTTTATCTTATTTCTTCTTTCTGCTGTATGTCAGTGAATGAACCCTTTTTCCACATATGATATGGGATACATTTATTAATGTTAAGTCTCTTCTGAGAGTGGAAGAGAGGACTTCCACACGCACAAACTGTGACCTCTGTGCTTTCTGGGTCATTAGCCTAACTGAAGCTCAGACTTAAAGTGTTCATGTGTCGGAAGAGTTAATGCTGGATCTGTTCATGAACGTTGCTTGTGCCTGATCAGTTTGGATGAGTTTAAATAAACTGACACTAAAACGAGAAGTTTAGCCTTAAGCTGCTCCTGGGCATGTACTTGAAATTAATTTGAGTGAATGATAGGTAAGCTGACTTCAGTTTGAACTCAGGTTTTGTTTGACTGGATATGTAAAAAAAATAGAGATAAAAGCGCCTATTGAGTTATATGGAGTTTCTAGCAAGGACACTTATTAGTTTTCCAGCTGGAAATGTTGTGGTCTGCCGTATGTCCCCAGCTGGCTTGGAAGGAACTTTGTTTATTCCTTCTGTGTATAGTAGAATTTCTCTTGCTCTCTGAAGATGCGTTGGATTTGTAGGAGGATATTAAAGGATTAAATGCAGATTGGAACTCCATCGATTTGTGTGTAAAAGCTTGTCTCTCTGTGGAGTTATTTCATAGTAGATACCACTGACTTGCTATAGATGGATACTTTTACTGTCAAAGTACTTCTCTGCAGCCTTTATAAATACCACTGAAAAAGTGTTGATCAGATAATGAACTGCTTTCACACAGGAGTATATGTGTGCACATGGCATTAACTAGGAATAGCTCTTTCTGTCTAAATTTGTGTTCTTCCTTGTGTTTTGAAAATTGATCTGTAGCGGGTAATGTTTTTGTTCTTGCTTTCCTTGGCAAAAGTACAAAATTTAGAATAACTGAAACAGGACTTGAAAGTTATGATCTGCAGACTTGCAAAGTAAGTGAGGTGTAGACACAGATAACTCTTGTAGTTCTGGCTGAATGTTAGGAGTCTGAGGGTAGCAGAGGATAAGAAATTCTTGGTCTTGTCTATGTAGTAATTGTGGGCATATTTGCTTTTTAACTGGTCTGTGTTCTGGACAGTTAAAAGGTTGCTACAGCAATACATGTGTGATGCATCATACAAAGAGTCATGTCTGGCAGAGAACGCTAGGCTAGGCAGTACGCAGCTGGATTTCAGAGGCTTACTCTAAGGGTCAAGGATTCCGTGTAGGAAAGTAGATGATGATGTCATTAGTGTTGCTGATAACTGCAATCACGTGAACATTCTGAGAGAAGAGTAGACTCAGTGGTACGTCATGAGGAGAGCCTGCCTTTGGGAAAATATTTCTTAAATGCTTTCCTATTTCAATAATGTTGGAACTACTGTGTCAAATGTGTGTTTGAACTAGGCTGGTGTGGGTTCTCTGACATGTTTTCTCAACCCGTGGTTCCTGTGTACGCTGGTTGTAGTTGGTAATGGGGAAGGCATGTAGTCCTGTCTAGTGAGGGCAAAGACACACAAGTACAGGCAGATTTTACAATTCCTCTTTCTATTTATAAAATTAGATAATTTGAGGTTGTCATGTCAACAGATGCTGTAAGGATGTATTAATTAAGTTTGATCACTGGTATGGTGTTAGAATGAACTGTAACACAACTGTAAGACGTGGTTATGCTCAAGTCCTGTTGATGATCTTTGTTTTCTATAAGGTATGTTTTGACTGTGGAGCAAAGAACCCCAGCTGGGCAAGCATAACATACGGAGTTTTTCTCTGTATTGATTGTTCAGGGACCCATCGATCACTTGGTGTTCACTTGAGTTTCATCCGGTAAGTAGTTTGTATATTTTTATAGTAAACCCAGCATCTTTTAATGGTTTTTCATTTGTGTGTTCAGATACCTGCTCAGACAGGGAAACCCATTCTTCTCTCAGCTACTGATTCAGAGCTTTTTAGTGTTTGTATTGGCTTTGATGTGCCTGATGGCTGCTTGGGAATTAGGTAAATGGGTAGGATTCAGCAGAGTTTGTACCATGCATCCGTTACCATTGCCTGCTTGTTGTTTAAGTAGAGTGCATGTGCCGTCAGATGTGTTTCTACACTGAAGATGTTGAAAATGAGGAACAGAGTAACCATTTTATCATTCCTTCAAATCAAGACTGAGGCAAATATTAGGTTATCATCTTCAACAGTGTCACAGTTGACAGTTATTATTATTACAGTTATTTTTATTACAGTTATTATTAAAGATAATCTGACCCACTAGCAAGCCAGGTCAGAGTGCTAAATAGCATTTTGCCAGCTCTTTTTGCTGAAGTAGTTTGTTATGGTGTCACATGAGTGCTGGTACAGGGGTAGTATAAAGGGCTACCCCTTTTGGCAGCTGTTTACCTTGGTCAGTCATTTGATGCAGTAAATCTGCACCCAGAACTTTTCACATTTCAGTTGAGTGTCCTAACTGATGGCCTGTGGGCCCTTTTGGCCTAATAACTAATTACGTGTTTGAAATGTAAGGTTCTGCTTAAAGTGAGTGAGAGCAATATATCAAAAAATGGATTGCAAATAAAATCAGCCATTTTCCATCAACTCAAATTCTTCCTCTGCTGCCTTTTCTCTGTATATAGGAATGTTACAAGAGGCCTCTCAGGAATCCAAGTCTAATAATCGTGGTATTAATTCTCTTTATACTCACGGAGCCCCAAATTTTTGTTGAGATATAACATTCCAATTGTCACTTTATCCATTACATGTGATGGTCATCTGCTGTTGACAGAATTCAAATGTGATTCCTGAAAGTCTGTCTTATTGGTGCTTTTTAAAAGGGCAAACTTGTCAGCCAGAGAATATATTTCTTTCAGACTGTGGCACTTCAACATAGCTTTATTAATTTGTTTTGGACATTGTGTATTGTTGCAGATTTGTTTTCTATACATGAATGTTTTTCACTTTACAAAAAAAATGAGCAGGAAGAAACACTTCACAAAAAAAAAGAAAAGGTAGAGAGATTTTAAATGGCATTGGAGATAACGTGAAAAATGTTTCATTCTGTTTAGATCTACAGAACTGGATTCTAATTGGTCTTGGTTTCAGCTGAGATGCATGCAAGTTGGAGGAAATGCAAATGCTGTACGTACTCTTGAGTATTTGCTTTGCACATTGAAGCTTGTTAGGCTTGGAAGCCGTTGTCTGTCCTTATTGGCTCATATGTTTGGGGATATTTTTCTTTTGCCAGAGTGTTTCTCTTCCCCCCCCCCCCCCCCCCTTGTTTTTAAAAATTCCTTTGAATGTTGATTTCATCTTCCATACTTCTTGCAACTTTTCTATTTTGGTATAACCTGCAAATGTTTTATTTTTTTCTTACAAGTCATTAATAAAAAATCACTGAAAAGGCCAGATCAGATTCCCTTTTTGTTTCAATGAAAAATGTTAATTTTACTTTAAAAAATGTCCAGACAGTTTACTAAACTGGTCTTTAAAATTTCAGGAATTAATCTTCCTAGGTAAGGCAAAACAGGACATTGTGAATTTGAGGTGTCTGAGGGGTGGCTGTGTATGTATTACAGCTCTTGGTACAAGGTGTGATAGGAAACAGTGACATACAAGCACAAAGGCAGAAACTTATAAAATTAAACAATAAAGGTTTACTGCTATTCTTCTGGTAATATGCTTTCTAAGATTAACTGAAGTAGCTTTCAAGCTTTGCCATCTCTTCTTTACAGCTGCCTTAAACCTTTTGTGTAGCAAAGTTTATGTAGTTTAACCAAAGCTTTTAAGCCTTTAGTTAAAAAATGAAAATATTTTTCATGCAAATTCTCCCTTTTCTGATTAGTTAAACCTGTGATTTTTATGTACTAAGTGGTATAACAGAAACTCGGTTAGTAAATTCATATAACAGCAGTATTAATATAAAAAAGGA
The DNA here is from genome assembly GCA_033558185.1 of Dromococcyx pavoninus. Taxonomy (NCBI): domain Eukaryota; kingdom Metazoa; phylum Chordata; class Aves; order Cuculiformes; family Neomorphidae; genus Dromococcyx; species Dromococcyx pavoninus. Next base: position 123,873 of record JAUMJL010001150.1, on the reverse strand, counting down.
GTAACATAAAGGATAGGCAGAAGAAGAACAGGGAGGAGACACCATGCAACTGCTTAGATCTGTAAGCCAGAGGCAGTGTTGTGCCAAATGCCTAATTTAAAGAAAATTATTTGATTGGAAAATGCAGAAGTAGAAGATAAATAATAATGAACCTAAATTAATCTTTTTTTATATGGGAATAGGAAAAAAACAGAAAAAAACGAGCAGAATGATAAACTATCAGACTTAAGAAAAGCAGATTGTTAAGAAAATTGTGAAGAGAAAGCCTGTGGAAAGCAAGTTTGAGTGCAGTTTCTTAAAGAAACAACATTAAGGATAAAGAACAACTGAAGAGAGATAAGGTGTAAGCATTCAGGGAACTAGAGGAAAAGTAGAAATTGTTTAGGAAAGTTGCCTCTTTCCACGCTGGTGGTCAATATTTGAAAAAACATTGGGAAACAGGCAAGACTGAGAAAGTGCTGACAAAGGAAAACATCCCTTCTTTAAAAGAAGACTGAGAACAATACAGAAGTCAACATAACTTCAATTTACAAAAATGTTTTGTAACAAACTTATTTGTAAGTACATAAAAATCAAGTTGAAAGTGATGGCCAATATGAATTGGCCCAAACCAAAACATTGCTACTTCTCTGACAGTGTAGCATGTGTTGTCTTGGCTTCAAGGTGTAAATCAGGTCTTGACTTCAGTATGACTTTTGACAGTGACATTACTTTGGGCACGATTTTTTACAGTCCATGCAGGGAAGCATGGTCACAGAAAGATGCCCATAAGCAATCCCTTTTTGTTCCAGTTCAATGCCAAATTCTGTTTTTTACTAACTATTCAGAAGCACTATCAGATTAACGTTAATCATTTGGTTCTGTAATAGCCCGATGATGCTGAATATTGGATATCAGCAGTCCTAAATTTGGTAGCTATGTATCAGGTTGCTAGAAAGTCTGAAGTGTTCTTAGTTCCTTTTGTTTTCAGAATAAATTTCAACAATAATTGGAATTAGGGTTTACAAAAAAAAGGCTCTGATTATCAAGTTCATAGGTATGTATTTATTTAAATGCAAAAATGCACTTTTTTTGGCATCTGTGCTGTTCACGACTATTTCTGATGTAATCACAGACGTTGACTGCCATTGTCTCTCTCCCTGCGTGCTTGTTGCTTAATTTTTATACAAAGTCTGGTACTTGTATATGCTACATTTATGCTTTGCAGTTGCAGCAGATGAGGTTGTAACTTAAGGTTATCTAGACTTGCTGATCGTATCGGAAACTTGTTTGTTACATTTTGCTGTAATAATCTGACATGCTCTTCTGAGTAAGAATGTCTGATATGGTTTGCTGGTCAATTCTAGGTACTGGGAAAATGGTTATTTTTGATCTTTTGAACAACTCGTGAAACTCATCTAAATGTATTGATTGGCTTTTGTTTTAAGATCCTAAATCAGAATAAAATTTTTCATATATGTATTTATATATCGATATAAATACACAAGCATGTAAATATCTATAGGTAGAAACCTATATATATGCATACATACACTTTTCTTTTGAAGGAAGACCATTTTTATACAGTCATTTTGATGCTATTGGACATATATTGTTTTCTCTAGCATGCTAGAGATGAAGCCAAGCAGCACCTTTTAGAGTATCAGGAATGTCCTTTGAAGCACAGGTACTTGAAGTCAATTTTACCTCTTCCTTTCTACACTTTATTTCAGAACTATGATTCTTTGTGTATGATGGCAAGCTTGCATTTGTATATGCTTTTAAAACATCCCACTAATGTATTTGGTTTTTTCTGTTGTTTTACTTGTACATAAAGAGGTTGCCAGAATATAGTTTTCTTTTTATTTTGGAAATCTACATAAACTTTATCATTTAAAAAGATTAAAGTAGAGGAGCAGAGTATTTTGCTGCGTTGTGATATATTTTTTTGTTAAATAACATTAGTTTTTAAACCTGTTTCTCACAGTACTTTGTGTTCTGTTTCATAGTCTGCTTTTTTCCATCAACATGGATGCACAACAAACGATACCAATGCAAAGTATAACAGTCGTGCTGCTCAGCTTTACAAGGAGAAGATTAAATCTCTTGCAACACAGGCAACAAGGAAGCATGGTACTGATGTGAGTAGTGCGTGTCCTGTGCTGTCAAGATTTCTGGAAAACTTTATCTTCGTTACCCCTGGAGTCATTTTAAGTTTCTGATTACCTCTTTGAGAGGTACCGATGCACATAGGCAAGCTGGGGACTGAGCTATTTGTATTCGCTTACCCTTTTTGTTTGGATAAAGAATATTGAGAGAGAGCTCAACTGGGTATTTCAGGGTCATTTCTGGGTTATTCAAAACATGGATTTTGACATTTACAGTAACTTATAGGAGTTCTAGGAAAAACTTCAGATATTCTTCAAAATGGAAACTTTGTTGTTTGCAAGTGTGCTCCAAAATTAGATTAGTGGTATTGTATAACAAAAATGGAATTTGATTTGAAAAGGTAAATGTGTGGGTTTGCTTTTTTCCCCTACAAAAATTATTCAAAACCCAGCAAGTTATGAATATCCTGAACTTGCTATTCTCTATTAAAAATGCTAAAATGGTTGATACTGTCAAAACATTGAGTTAGGTTGCTGGCAGAAAGAAGTTATAAGCAAAGTATGCAGAATTAGTGTTCTGAGGTGTTAAATAAGTTTGACAACAGTTCTCTTCTGCATGGACAGAAAGCATGTTTAGATTGTTTCAACTTGTTAAAAATTCAGCTTCTTAAAGACTGTGACTGATTAATTTGTGGTTGATCAGATGAGTTAGAACTAAAAGAAAAGCAAGAAAAGTTTTTTTTTCTAATTTAAGCGTGAAATAGCATGAAATTTAGTGGATTATAATAATTCTGTTTTATATACTTCACATCACTAACTTCAGAAAATATTACTAAATAGCTTTACATGTAAAACATCTTCAAATAGATACAATATACCATGTGTATTTAAGTTTATGGTTAGTTCCCAGATGACACTTAAGAACTGTAGTTGTCTTGCTTCAATTACAGTTACAACTATTCGATTACAATTACATCCAGTTGTTTGATATTAATTATGAATTTCTTATTTAAAATATTGCAGTAAATATATTCTTGAATTATGTACTATCTAAATTGCTGAAGTAAATTATTCAGATAATTAGATTTAGTACTAACCATACTTTCCCCTGTCACTCTAAAAAAAATTCTTTAACTTATGGACTTAGTTGATTGTTGAATGATGAGGTAAGCTTGTTACACATTCAGTAACCTTTTTGACAGAGGTAATTTAGTCACTTATCTTTTGCACATAGTAGAAAAAGCCATAAGAAATCATTTGCCTATGAGTAACCTTTGAGTGCAGATCACAGGTTATAGTCCTGTCCTGCATGATGGTGAGAATGGTCTCTGCCACTGAGGGCCCTCGACCTGCCCTGAGATCAGGCATTGCTCAAAGCTGCTAACATCTTGCAAAACCCTGCTTTAACTGTAGCAGAGGTTTTAGGGCTCTCAGGAGGTGAGAAAATTCATCAGGGTACCAGACCACACTGATGCAATACTGAAAACTCTTTCCAATGACTGCTAGTGTTATGTTTTCAGGTTGTTTTTTTTTTTCTGCTTTGTGCAAAATAAGAATACTAGAGAGAAAATACCTTATGAGAATATGTAAAAACTTACTTATTATAAAGCTCTAGTGATGCTAAATATTGACAGTATTACTGCAGCAGAGCTCACACTGACCATTTGTTAGGAAGGAGATGAGTAATGTGAAGGAACATGTCAAAGATGTATGAAATTAAAAAAAAGGAATGTCATATATTGAAGCTCAGATAAATTTGCAAGGAAAAATTATGTACCAGGAAAAAAAAACAATACATTTTAAACCTGAAAAAAAGAGTAGTTTTAAGATTAGTGCATTTCAAAAAAATATTCATGCAATTGTTCTGGAAGATTCTCTTTCTCTTCTAATTCTAGCTGTGGATAGATGGATGTGGAATGCCACCTGTATCACCTCAAAACAAAGAGGAAGACTTTTTTGCATCCCATGTTTCTCCCAAGGTATAGATTTACCTATATTTAGTTCTTGTTAGCTTTCTACACACTTGGATTAACTGTGTGCTCTATGATGAAGATTAAACCCTAAAAGAAAATTTCATAGAGAAAGGGTAGATGAGGGAGTTGACGTTCATCTGCTTTCCTTTCTGTCGGTCCCAAAATTCTTCCTGGATATGAACCACTTTCTAACGTGATAATTTAGAATGACCTAAATAGCAGCTAAATGTGGAATGAAACTCTGTTTTTTTTGTAGGCATACAATTCCGCTCGGACTCGTGGTTCCTTGTTTGGGAGTGCCCTGATTTAAATATACTGTGTGATAACTTTTGAGTTTTAATCAGTAAAATTCTTAAAACGTTTGCTAAGTGGAAGATTTTTTTCTTCCTCAAAAATACTTACATCCTCTTTGAAAACATTAAAGTAGCTTTCTGAAGGCTGTTGCTACTGCTTTTTGTTGATTTAAGGTGGTAAGTTCTGTGTTTATTTCACAGATTAACGTGTCAGAGACTCTCTTGAGGCTGGTATTTGAAAAATACCAGTGAAAACAACTTCAGCAATTCTAATCTTAACTTAGAGCAGTTAAGTTATTGCTACATCTGGTATTACTAAATATTGCAACAATATGAAGTGGTTTAGGATAATTGTTTTCTAGTACAGCTGCAGTCTGTGAACATGCGCAACACAAGTCTGATTATGAGGCGTATTTTGGGATAGGGAAGAATTCAAAGAGTTTGGGTATATCAGATTAGCCCTTGCTGGGAAAATTCTTCCCCATGTTAATTCCTGTCATGATGTTGTGGTTGTGCATTAGCAGCAAGTAATAAAAACCTACGCAAGTTACTCACATCTGCACCTCGGTAAAGAACACAGTAAAATTGACATTACTCTTTAGTGACTTTCTAGTGTATATGGGATTCTTAAGGATGAGAAAAAAGCTGTAATTTAAATGAAAAGGTTTTTTTTCTTTTGGTTATTCAGTTGTGACATTTCAAAATGCAACATTTTTGTTGTATTTGTGAGGTTTCAAAAGTGGTGTATTTTAAAGGGAGATTCAGCCTTTTTGCTATTTATGTGTTTTATTTTAGGAACTTCTGTGGCAGCCAGTATTTGAATGTCTTATAAAAATACATTTCAGCATCTTCGAAACAGTATTTACATTTCATAGACTGTGAAGATTGCTGTATTACTCATAAATGCTCATTGCAAAGACCAAAAAACCCCAGTTATTTTGTGTGCTAGTTCTGGTGTCTTCACCAGTAGAAAAATAAATGGAGTGTTTCTGTTTGCAAAAGGCCACTTGGAAGAATACTTGCAGTTGAGTGGTAAAAGCATAAGCAGAGGCAAGCTAAAGGAAAAGGTGTTTAAGCAGAAAAGTGTTTTAAATATTTTTAAGGTTGAGGACAAGAAGGAGAAACTTTATACAAACCCTCCTAAGAGAATGTATGGAGAAGATAAAGTTTCACAGCAAACTTTTTGAGTAGATACAAAGGCAGGAAGTTTGAGACAAGAAGTGTGTTACTTCAGGGCAAGAGATTGTTTGGGTGTGGATGTTTTGAGAGAAAGATGTCAGGAAGTTTTGAGATTGAGGTTTTAGGGAAGAGTAAGTATGAACCTGCAGTGGCACAGCATTGGTGGAAGAGATATTGTTAAGCCAATATTGTTGTGACCAGGTCACAAGCCTGCTTGGTGAGGAGGATGTGTCTGAGGGAGGTGGGAGGACTCAGGATGACGTGGGAGGACTTCTCACAATCAAAAATTAGTTGTTAGAAAATTGGAAGTGCAAAATCTTAGTGTGGGGAGAAGGCCTGGTGATTGTATATAAATAAATGGTCCAGATTTGCTATACTGTATTACTGTTATGTGTAAAGACAATTAATAGCCAACATACAATTAATGAATAAAAATGCACAATTAAAATAAGATAACATTTTGAGGGGATGGTAAACATATTGAAATTCCTGAGTGGGAAATAGAGGTGCTCAGGAGTGGTTTGAAACCGATTGCTTTTAATAAAGATAAGCATTTCTTGTAACTTTAGTAACCGTCCTTCTGAGAACAGGTTTTAAACCTGGAAGCTGAAATCATAAGAATCCAGTATTAACTGATTAGTGAAGCTTAGGCATTCTTTGAGCGCAGTGCTCACATTTATTTGCTGTATTGTATTTTGTATGCACTTTTGATTCTGTAATATTTTTTCAAGGCAAAGAATACAGAGTGGGTGTTATCAGAGCCAGAGCCAGTTTCTCTACAGCAGAAAACTTCAGAAAATGTTCCAGAATGCTATGAAGGTATGATTGATTCTTTCCAAACAATAACCTTCACTTTTCTGGTAGTCTCTTTGTTTAGGCTCTTTTTACCCTACTTTAATGGTTAAACAGCTTAACCATTCTAATAACACCACAATTTTGGAGAGGATGGAGTTTTAGAAGAGTTACACTAGAATGTGTGGGGCTGCATGTTCATTTAATAGAAATCTAAATTAAAATGTGATTCAAAAGACTTCAGATGAATCTTTGGGTGCCTGCTGCTCCTTTAGTAGCTGGTAAAGCTGTGATAGAAATAACTCATTATGCAATATGTATCAAACAGTAGTACCCTGAAGTACAGTGAGTTGTATTTTGCTATTTTATGAATTCTAAAGAGCCTTCTGATATTCTTACCTGTGTTATTCATTATGTTTTAGGACTAGAACATGGACCGAGTGTTGATTGCCTTAGTACATCACCAAAAGCTGCATTAGGTAATGACCATAAGCAGAAGGTAGCAGCCAGCATAGTGTGCTTAAATATTCATTTGTACAGAGAATGTATGATTGGAAGAGATGTGGAATTCTTATTTTCATAATCAGTGTGCAGGAGTCAGTTGAAACATCTGAATTTGTGTTACTACTTCTTCTTTTAAACAATGTACTCTTAAGAAATTTATTTTCGTTAGCGTTGTTCTGGTTTTATCTATCTTAACTTAGCCAACCTGGTGAATTTAAATGCTACAGGTATTGCATCTAATAAAGGTGACCATTAATGTTTTACACCTACTGTCAGACTGCTTTAAGTTCTGCATTCTGCACAGGTGGAATAGAGCATTGTGCTGTGGTTAGTGGCCTATTATTTATGTTAGGCAAACACATCTGGTATTAATAGGTCAGTATTTCTATCCAGATGCAGGTTTTGCTCCCTTTTCAGAAAACTGAGCATAAAAATTTAAATTGGAAAAATCTTGTATGTGTAATACAGTATCTTCAATGTCCAGAGTCTTAATTTATTTAAAACTGAAGAGTGTATCATACAATAAGTAAATATAAAAAAGTTGAGGGAAATAGAATAGAATAAAAGACATTAGTGGTTTATTGTTTTGAGGATCATCCTGCAGGAGCAGATTTCTGAGCATAAAGAGCATTGATTCTCAGCAACACAGGGGCAGTGAAGAAGTGGTGGCTGGGTCTAACTCATTACTTCAAGAAGGCAACCTCTTTGTCACTGTTTTTGTATTCACTTGATTTGGCTTGGATTTTTGTTGGATTGGTTTTTGTTTTCAGAGCAGAAGCCTAGGAAAAATAGTTAACCACATAAACTTCCTGGGTTTGTCACTCGTATCTTTAACACATGTTCTCATAAAACGAGTGCTTTTCTTGTTTGTTTTAGCCATCGCAAGTTGTGTGTTACATGATGAATCTCTCTTCTGTGTATGCCTGTTTCCAACTAAATTTCAGCTCAAACCAGTTTTTCTGTATGTACAAGCATTCAATAGAAATGTTGATTGAAAACCTGTGATTCTGGAAGATTTACTCTGACTCACGGTAGCTGTCAAGAAGACACAACACAGTGCCTTACAGAATGTAGTGAGTCCTGTTAAGGTCTCATTTAAAATACCAAGATTAGGAGTTATGTCAGACTTCATGTGGAACGTAGGTTCATTTATTTTCTGTGTTTCAAGATTTAAAGCATTAAGGCTGTAACTTTCAAACTCCCAATTCTGTACCTAGGCAGGTGAACAAAGCTGTTAAATTAGATATATTGTCAACTGAAAATGTTTGTGGTTTTGTTTATGATGATACAGGTATGTTTTATCTGTATCATTGGCGATTTTAAACATAGTAAATACCTTTCTATCCAGGAAACGATCTTGGAAATGGTAAGGGATCAGTTGGACCTCATGTCTGATTCAGAATAGCAAGTCCTGCATTCTTGTTTTATTTACTAGCAGATCTACAACTGAAAACTGAGCTGTAATTTTGTTCTATTATATATTTACAAGAGATGGGCATATCCTCAATCATAGCTTTGTTCCCTGTAACTCAGTTTAGTATCTCAGTCTTAGTATAGAATCCGTAATGCTTCAAAGCATTAAAATAAATTCCAAAAACTGTTTTGAGGCTGATATTGTAGAAATTATCTTCTGCACTTCTGGAATTAATTATAGATTGTATGTCAAGTAATTTGCATTTAATCCTTGCAGAGAACACCACCTTCATAAAAAAGAAGCCAAATCAAGCTAAGAAGGGGGTAAGTATATGTAAATAATACATATATTTATCTGTATTATAGATCTCTGGAAATATGTAGATTGCAATATGTAAATGTATCATATAAGTTAGTACTACACAGTACTTGTGTCAGTAATTATTTATGAAACTAAAATGGAATTGAAACTGTTTCTATATCAAAACAGCCAATGATCTGTTTGAAAATGGATTATTGTTAAAGTGAATTTTTCTAACAGGTTACTGTTGTTAACGTAGTAAAGTGCATTGTTTTCTGACCTCAGATAAGTTCTAAGTTTGCTTTACGTGTATGTGTGTCATTGAACTGTCTAGACTTCCACATGTATATCTGAGTGTCATTTTCTTTGTGCTACCCGGACCTGGACAGCAGGTGATACCTTTTCAAAAATGAGTAAAATAAAAATGTCAAGGTCTGTATCCCACTTCTCTTCAGTTCTTTTCACAACCACCATCCCTGAAACTCCACTGATGTAACCTTTCTTTTCATTTGCTGATACTGAGGTGCAGGGCTTCTTCAGACTTTCACCTAAGTTATTTGGCATTGATGTCTTTTTGTAGCAAATTCTGAAAACAGAGGGAGCATTTTTGAGTGGATAAATATGCATGTTTGGCACAATGTGTCGGTCAAAGATGAGGTTGAGACATTCAGATATGTACTTCTGGAGCAGTCCTCATCTCATACCGTGCTTGGTTGTGTTTATAGATAACTTGCAGCTGCATTCAATTCAAGATAGTTTGAAGATAGTTTACAGACTTGTTTCTGCATAAGATCTTATCACTTAGGCATCTGATCTCTGTAGAGAAGGCATGAGGAGAGTTGAGTATCTCAGAATGATGGTTCAAGGAATCTGAAAACTGCATAAGACAACTCAAGATAACTCAAGTTAGCTAGGAGAAGCTAGGTTTTGAATGTTTGGCTCCTGAATCCCAAGCAAATAGCCCTAATATTAGGCTATGAGGGTGACAGTATGTTACAGGGGGTCACTTCTTTTAAATCTGGTCAACTGTATGGCAAAAGATTTTCAAGATTTATTGGAGCAGAAGAATCATTTAGATTGAGAGCTATTATTTCTTGCTCCCACTAGAGGGCTCTAATATGCAAGAAGAATTTCTTGTTCTAAATGGTTTATGCAGGTATGTTCCCTTACAGTAAGGACAACTGGGTTCACAGGTGTGTGTACAGTTTGTGAACTGTAGTGTCTGAGTCTAAATCTGTATGTATGTAGGCCAGAGCTTTTGCAGGAAGACTTTAAAGGGTTAAATGTTACGCCAAGTAATAAGAAGTACAGTTTGAGTGCTGTGCCACCATCTAAATCTACTAATATTTGTAGTAATTAGTGTTTTTTAAATATTTGATAATCAGAAGGAATGAATATCCCTTTATTGAAGTAATATGAACTAGAATAGAATTATTTTAAAAGAAGTGCAAAAACACAACCTCTCAGCTGTCATGTTTTATCTAAAAAATGTTTACAATGCTTTGTTACATGCGAAGGCTAATCATGCATACACATATGTACAAAACTTGTATATTGCTCTCCTACCATAAATCAGGGAATACCTGTGTACACATTTATTAAAAATGTGAATAAATCAATCCTAATATTAAGATGACACACTAGCCAGTGGCCAGTGTGAACTAACTGAATGATCTTGCCACTTCTAAATGTAAATTGTGAATTGAGTGAATGGGCACAAAATGGTTCCGTTGCATCAAATTTCACTATGCTATTCTGATGCAACAAAACCGTTATTAAGAAACTAAAGTTGTGCTATATATTATAACATTTATTTCAACGTGCCAACTTCTGAACAATTAAAACTATAATAGTTTCATTACCCTCTGATGGTTGACTGCAGAACTAACTCAATTTGTAAGAGTTAGTAACAGAATTACATAGAGGGTTAAAAGCATTAAAAAAAGAATATTTCTGCTCGAAAATTTTCATTGCTGTTTGCATTTGCTCCAGACCAAAGTAGAGTGTTTGCTGTTGCTTTCAAAGTTGACTTAAGTCAGTTGCAGTGATTGTCTCAGTTATGTTGTTGTGGCTTTTGTTTTCTGTTTTTCAATAAATCAAGCTTGGTGCCAAAAAAGGTGGTTTGGGGGCACAAAAAGTGAGCAGCCAAAGCTTTAATGAGATTGAAAAACAAGCACAAGCTGTAGATAAAATGAAGGAACAAGAGGATCTTCATAGCGGAAGAAAAACCGAGAAGGAAGAGCCACTGTGAGTATGAATTATGTATACATGAAGCCTAATATCATGTTACTGAAGTAATTGTCAACGTTTAAACACTACCAGAGATCAGCTCATGCAAATAAAACTTCAGATCTTGCTTTAAAAAAAAAATCCCAAATGTGGATGAGTGGGCCAAAGAGTAATTCCCCTGTTGCCCTTTTTTTAGCTCTTGAGTATATGTTTCTAGAGTTGATGATTTACTGTAGAAATAGCCCAATGCTGTCTAAAATAAGAATAACGCAGAGGTTATTTTTAAAGACAGGAAATAAGGAGACAATTTACTGATACATATGAATAAAATGTGAAATAAATCTAAAATATTTTAAATATAAGTATTACTACAGAAGACTCCTGCCTCTTGAATTTTCTTTACCCCATGCTAGTTATCTAGTTTATTTTGTTTTGGTGTAGTGAACTAAATACTATTTAATCAGTCTTTCTAAGAGCATAGGGAACATACAAATATTCAGCTTTATTTGTACTTAGTGGGTAATAGTTTCTAGGCTGAAGGCAGGGGGTAGCTTAAGCATGGCTAGAATTGCATGCTTAAGTTTCAGCAGTTTCACTCTGGAACTGCCTTCATTTTCACCAAAACCCTTTGAATATTTTTGTCTGAGGCTTCAAATCTGTTTTGTCTGTCTTAGTACAGCTCAAGAGGGGCCTGTTCCTGGTTCCTTCCACTATGTATCTCTGCTGCAGGTTTCTAGGTTTTAACATTTTGGTAGTTGTCCTCAAAATTAGACTACTTAAGAGTTAGTTAGCGTGCAGTTTTACTGTGTGGAGCTTAACATCTTCTCTTGAGTGCTAAGGCGCGTTATTTTTATAACCTATTGAGAAATTTTCTGAATTATTACATAATTATGGTGTCACTTGGAGTCATGGTATCAAGTTCTTTAGTCTATAATCTCCTCCTTGCTCCCTTTGCGCACTTTTATGTAGTCTCTGCAGGAACATGGATGTTTTGTGTGCACCAAAAGTGATTAATCACAAGGGGATCATTCATTTTTCCTGAAGTATTTTTACCACAAAGCTGTGCTTCTCAGTGATTTTGAAAAACTACCAGTAGCGGAGGAATGGACTACTAAAAAACAAGAAAAATGATTGTTCATTATTATTTATTATTATTCTTTAATTATACTGTCTTTAGTGATATAATTCCATTTGGAAAAATGTCCTAAGTAGTCTTTGGTTTTTGTAAAGGAAAGGTGTAAATCTGTATAGATCCAAGGGCAACCTTTAGTACAAGGTCACTGTAACCTTTCTGCAGTGCCTGGAGCCCACCCTCTATAAATATCCACAAACATGAAAGGTGCACTTCTGTTTATGAATCCAGTACCAGTAGAGGCCGGATAACTTTATTTCCCTCGACATTAACTTTTTGGATACTTAACTGCAGATGGCAGTATATACCAAAATTAAAGAAAAGTGAATACTTTTTAAAACTACATTTGTTTTCAACTAATTTGTGTGGTGGTTTTAATTTTAAAAGCTTGAAAAATGAGCTTTGGTAAATTAAGTCAGTGTGGCTTTGTTATGTGGCTGGAACAGAAGTGATGCTTTTGTATCTAGGACTTAGAAAGAGAAAGAGTCCTGAGACTTAAAACTTAAAATGTGGTTTTGTAATTGGTACAATTTCTTTCATTTTCTGGCAAGACAATAGATAACTGGAGTTACTTCTAATAAATTGATCGCTATCCCTATTTGTTTTAATCAACAATAAATAAGATTTTTGTTGTTCACAAAACATTTCATAAGATGGAATGCTGATCTTTCTACTTAAAGTGCTGGGTAGATTTTATCAGTAGTAGTTTCAAGTTGAATTTTGGAGAATATTTTCAAGTTTCTATGTAACAGTTGGTCCTGAATTGTAAGAATTGATTTTAAAAGTCCCTGAATATACTCTGTGCTTTGAAGATATTTTTCTGGTTTTATTGGTTTCAGAAGTCATTCCACAGATGCATCCTGGTTTGTGTCTGACTCTTATTGTTATAAGCATCTGAACATAAGATGCAGTGATTTTTTTAGCTCTATCTCCAAGTCCCCTGAAAGCCCCAATCAAAGGATACCTAATCATCACAAGATTGAGGTGGCTTTCCTCATTTTTGAAATGCCTCATCAGTGGAGGAGTTATGTTCTGTTCCTTGTGGCAGGCTGGTACCTACATCCCTTGTCTCTGAAGGAAGAAGACCAGGTGCTGTGTCCTTGTCATTCCAGCAGGCTCAGCCATACAGCTCCTGACTTGCAGGAGATGCAGAGTGTGAACTTTGGCAGGGACATAATGTACACTTGGTTAAAGTTAAGTCATATGCAGTGGACCAGAAAAAGTCAAGCTAGGGAGAGCCTATTTCAGTAATTAAATAGTTAGAAGATACACTAGAAGAAAATACTCCTTGGTCAAAAACTTGTTTTCTTTTCATGCCTGCTCGTGCACAAAATAGATGGAAAGTTGCAGGGATTTTCAAACTTAAGTATTTTCTTTCTACATGCAGCAGGACATCTACCAGCATATAGTGTTAATTTGAACTTTGTGCCAGTCACAACTTATGAATTACAATATTGGTGCATTGCTAATTAAAATTACTGTTTGTATCCTTTTTAATGTAACAAATTAAATTTAAGTGGTTTTTCTACAGTTCTGTAATCAAGATTAAAAACCTCTGTCTCTGCTACACTGGTATTACTGGAAAATAGTTAAGATTGTTGTGAGATACATGAAATTTCATGTTACCTCAGAAAGAGAGCTCGCTCTGAGCTATGAGGATGTTTCAGATGACAAAATGTGTTGCCAGTTCTGCAGAAAATGATAAGTTCTAGATGCTTCAGAGTTCCCATAATACAGAATCTATTCCATTTTAGGAGTACAGAGACTCTTTCCTCCCCTCTTCTGAGACACCTTTATGGCCACAGGGAACAGCAGCATCAATAAAGAAGTGTGGTCTGCCTCTAGCACTTGTCTCGAGTGCATATATAGCAACTGTTAAAACCACTAGGAGCACGAAGGGGGTGAAGGGAGGGAGATGTGGCAGGACGAAGCTGCACGTTAGGGAAAGCATTACTCCTATTGTGTCATGAGTGCCACAGTACTGTAGTATGTCAGAGTTGGATAATTTTGACTATTTGGTATCACATAGAATAAGGACTGTGGAAAAAATTCTTCACGTTGATTTAATGATGATGCAAATCTGCGTCCTGAACTTTAGTATGTTTCACATTTGTTTTGAAGAAGACTACCTAGGGGTACTGTTTAGACAGACTTCTCAACTGGTTTTCTCCAGTCCTTATAGTTGGAACTTAATTCAATTAATAAGGAATATTTTCAGTAAACATGGAACGTACAAAATACAGTGCTACAATATATACTGTTATTTTTTACCAAGGTTAATGGCCTGGCCATTCAGTGTAGCATTTTACAGCTATGTGTTAACTGTGTTTTTTTTTCTAGTGTATCGTCTTTAAGGTTGGCCTACAGAGATCTTGATATTAAAACAAAAGAAGAAAAGTTAAATCTGTCTGGTAAGAAGAAAAATGAATTGGAGAGACTTGGCATGGGGTTTGGCAGCAACAGAAGGTATGTGAACTTCTGTAAACTTTAAATAAAGTACTCTGTGGCTTTATGCAATTGTCCATTTTCCTTAGGAAATGGAAAAAAAAATACCGAACTGTTACGGAAACTTAAAGAATATAATCAAAGGATCTGGTATCTTTCAGGTGAAAGGGGAAGGATTGCTTCTGGTAGATTTAAGTTCTAACCTGCCAGACAGATGTTAACTTAGATTGTAGGGTGTCTGTAAGGGTGCTTGCCTCTGTTAGCTGACTGAGAGGAAGGTAGTTGGGATGTTTTCAGTGAACAGTACCAACCTAAGTGGAGTGTCTTTTACAAGCCAAAACACTGAAAAAGTCACATTACTGTGTTTCCCAGCTATTAGAATGATCTGTGTGTTCAGAAATCCTGTCACTACTTCAGAGAACTATAGTGACTTTTCCAGGGCTTTTTTCTAATAATTCCTCCTTTCTTCTTAAATGTTTGTATAGCTTGGGCTGTGTCAACAAGCTTCAGAAACCAGATTTGGGCTTGAATTTCTGGTTTTTAGGGTGTGAGCTTTGTCATCTCTTTACATACTTATTTTCTTTCTGTCCCCAGTGGCATTTCTCACTCAGTCACCTCAGATATGCAAACAATAGAGCAGGAAACACCTGCAAGTGTAAAGCCGAAGAAGAAGTACACCGATGATGTAGAAGACTCATATTTCTCTTCTAGTTCAAGGTAATGTATAGGCTTTTTATTTTACTTGTTCAAATATACACAGTATACTTGGAACTTCAGATCAAAACAGAAGACAATTGGACATACCTACACACCTGCCACATTTTCAGGAAATATCTGAATCAGAAAAGCTGAGAAATAGTTGACCTTACCTTGGTGACAGATGTATTTATAAAGATGAGGAGTTACTTTTTCTGAGAAGAGGGTAGTTAGAATTACGTGTTTACAGGTTTTGTCTTGTTCAGGGTGTGGTCTCTACTTGCACAGACTGTTGCTATGTAAGTTTTTATTTGCTTTACCAAATTGAGTAAATTTTTTGTCAAAATGGCTTGTGTTCATTCTTTCTTTTCTCTTTATTTTCCCTTGTGGTACTGTATTCAACTTTCAATTTAAAATTAAACGTGTATTGAAGTCTGATACTCCATATACTACAGTTGCATCAGTCTTTTAACTGGATGCATGCCAAATGCAAAATCTTAAATCTTTTTGAGGTATTGTGTGTTGGATATCTTTTGTAGATGTTTGCAGTCTTATTTGATGGACTTTTATGTATTTGAACATAAAAAGTAAGCAAAAAATAAGTGATGGATTTTTGATCAGAGCATGAATTCAATGCAAATTATAAAATACTGCTCTTGGGAGGGAGAAGAAAAAAATTAGTCCTGCAGGCACTAATTGCAATCACAGTATCACAGTATCACAAGGTTGGAAAGGACCTCTGAGATCATCAAGTCCAACCTATAACCCAACACTAACACCAACCATCATCTAAACCATGGCACTCAGTGCCACATCCAGTCTCCCCTTAAACACCTCCAGGGTCGGCGACTCCACCACCTCCCTGGGCAGCGCATTCCAATGGCCAATCACCCTTTCAGTGAAGAACTTCTTCCTCACATCAAGCCTAAACTTTCCCTGACGAAGCTTGAGTCCATGCCCTCTTGTTCTGTCACTGGTCACCTGAGAGAAGAGATCAACCCCTGCCCGACTACAGCCTCCTTTTAGGTAGTTGTAGAGAGCAATGAGGTCTCCCCTGAGCCTCCTCTTCTTTAGACTAAACAGCCCCAACTCACTCAGTCACTCCTCATAGGGCTTGTGCTCCAGCCCCTTTACCATCTTCGTTGCCCTCCTCTGAACACATTCCAGTATCCTGACATCTTTCCCAAACTGGGGGGCCCAGAACTGTACACAATATTCCAGATGAGGCCTGACTAGTGCCGAGTACAGGGGGACAATAACTTCTCTGGTCCTGCTGACTACACTGTTCCTGATGCAGGCCAGAATGCCATTGGCCTTCTTGGCCACCTGGGCACACTGCTGGCTCATGTTGAGCTTCCTGTCAACCAGCACTCCCAGGTCCTTTTCTGCCTGACTACTCTGCAGCCACTCTAGCCCCAGTCTGTAGCTCTGCATGGGATTGTAGTGTCCAAAATGAAGTACCCGACATTTGGACTTATTAAACATCATCCCATTGGAATCGGCCCATCTCTCCAATCTGTCCAGGTCCCTCTGTAGGGCCATCCTACCCTCTAACAGATCAACCCTTCCTCCCAGCTTGGTATCATCTGCAAACTTGCTGATGATGGACTCAATCCCCTCATCCAGATCATGAATGAAGCAACTGTTTCTGGGCTGACAGATAGAAACAGATGTTGCTTTTATAAACTGCCCTTGTTGGATTGGTGCCACAGAAACATGAAAAATGGTACTTAATTACTTGTAGACAGACGAATAAAAACAAAGACACGTTTGTGTCATTACTTTGTAGTGTAATCACTAGTGGCAGAAATGCAAATGTGGTACCAAATTGACAGCAGCCTTGTAAAATAAAATGTATCATTTCAGTGCTTTTCTGTTTGTTCCTTGAAAAGAATTGTTACTGCTCTCAAATTATTCATAAGCCTACTAGCAGGCAAAGGATGAATTATGGAAGAGGCTTTTTAATGTGGTTTGGTTCAGTAATTAGAAGATAAATTGTAACCTAGCTGTTCCCGGCTCTTGTTCTTCTAGTTACAGCAATAGTAGAATCTAATTGCAGTTGGTATACAAATTTATTCTCTTCAAGGAAAGTATAAAGTCTTTAAGGAAAGTATAAAGGCAGACTGTTGGACTTGGTAAGTTTTGCAAGGTGGTTATTATCCTTTATTCCAAGCTGTGACTTTGAAATAGAGGTAAAGTCACTTTAATATCATCTTAGTACATGCCCAAAACCAAAATAATCTTGCTGGATGTTAGACTGCTGATAAGAATCTGTAAATTAAGCAAACTAAATGTCTTAGGATTTAGATATATAATTGAAGCCTCTCAAAATCCTTTAATTTCATTTTTTTATTTTTGCTACAATGAATAAACACTTCATTAATATAACAATAGAAAATTTTATTTCCTGTTAAATGCAGTTTTTCTTTCTTCCTCTGCCCCACCCAAATACTGAAGAAATATTTTGCAAGGTTATGAAAATCTGAAAGGGAAGGATGGAGAAAATAAGTAATTTTATTCAAATCAGCTCTTGTAGCTCCTGCCCCACAGTGGGCAGCAGTAAGAGCATCGCTACGTAGTAGCTTTCTTGCAGGTTATGTACTGTGCCTCTGGGCTCTGCTACCGTGGGAACATACAACATAAAAACTGAGCAGTCAGGACAAAAGAAAATGATCCTGGTTGTAGGAAAGGGTGTAGTGCCTTGCCATAGTTCTAAGCTGCTGTAAGGGAGGGAGGCAGCTGAATGAAGAAATTTGGAATACCAGCTACTTTCTGGTGCTGTCCCACTCCTGTCTGGGAGTTTCTGCTTTTCTTTTTCTTATTTTACATGTGATATTGCACTGAAACCAACCTGAGCTCACAAGAACAGTGAAAGATTGAACTGGTACGGTGATGTGCCTCACAAAGTGGATTCTGGGATTTTCCTTTCTTTTCAACTTTCATCTCTGACTCTTATTTTCCCACCTGTATCCAAAAGGTGGAGGAGGTAAAGAGCCTTATTTAGCAGGAAAAAATACCTTAAAGAATCTGCTGAGTGTAACATCCACTCTGTGGGCTGATACTGTGAAGATGAAGGTTGCATTGCAATGAGTCCCTTTTGCTCAGAGCACTAATTGTGCTTCCCTTTGTCTGTCGGTAGAGACTTCTGCTTTTTGTAGTTCATTCGAGGTCTGCCACTACAATTTGAGATGTGCAGAGGTTGGAGACTTCACAGCTGAAGGTGTTACATTTTTTACAAACTGCAGAAACAATGTCCTGATTGTTCAGTTACACAAACATAATGTTATTTTTAAAGGTGCTTTTCACAAAATACAAATGCAGACTTTAGTATCCTGTGCTTTTTGTGTTGAATGATTCCATTCTGCTCACCTCTAGTTGTTTTGATCATTTTACTCCACATCCTGTCTTATCCAAACTTTAAGAAGGTTATTTAACCAGAAAGGGAAATTCTTAATCTTTGGCATTTTAATACTTTTATTTTTAAATATTTTCCATATAAATTTAGCTGTATGTGGATAATCCAAGGGGAAAAGGTCAAGAAAAGGTACTATGGGAATTGAGAAACATGCTTCCTTTTTTTTTCTTTTTCTTTCTGTTGTGTTTTCCCTGCAGCTTTAATATGCAAGAGAAGATTGTCTTATTAAATTAAGACTCACTTTTACGAAATCTACTATTTAATGTTCGTTTAATAAAATATGTTACAATGGTCAGAGGTATTTAATACTAATATTTGTGTTAAAAAAATATATATACACACACACACAGAGAACCAGAGACATGGGCTTTCCTTACCGCTCTGAACTGTTTTTATTGATGCCTTGGAAAATGGGAGCAGATTCTCTCCTTGTGTGGCTTGTAGATCGCTACTGTCAGCCCCTTAGGAAACTTTGCCCCATGTGAAAATGCAGCACAATTTGATGCCATGGGTTTAGGTGCTCTTGGATCTCTGGAGTGTTCAGAGTGCTCGGTGCCTTTTTTCATAGCTGGTTTCTTGGTATGGAATGTCAAGAGCACCAAGCCTTATATTTATAAGCAGGTTACCTTACCTTGTAGGATCTTCCTGATGCCTTGCTCACAGAGTACATCCTGAAGTTTTCTCAGTTCTCAAATCTCTTAAACTACCCAGGTATCTTAACAATGTTCTTCCTCGTGCTTTGTCTGACACTAAAGAGGAAATAATACTTTGATTTGCTGGCTTTGATGGGACCAGGTCTTTCAGGCACTCCGCTGCATAGCCGTGACCATAACCAGCCTAAGGAAAGGCTGAACTTTTCATTCGCTTAAATATGTGTACAAAACCCATTGGATTCAACTGCACAAAGCTTCTAACCAATATTATGTAATCCAAATCATTCACCAACAACCACCATTATGTTGAAAATTTAATTGCTAGTGAGCACTTACTAAAGCAATATTTAACAATATAAACATCCTACTTTTTCAATACTTGTTTTTTCTTCTTTTATTTTAGGTACTATGATTCTTCAGATTTGAGGAGCAGTACTTTCTCTAAATGGGATGACAGTACAGATTCTTTTTGGAAGAAAGAAAATAACAGTAGAGATGTTGATGTAATGTTAACTTCAAAAAGTACTGGATACTCAGACAGGTATACAAAGAAAACCTAATTGATATTTGTACGACAAGCCCAAGTGTGTGAATGTTGGGATTGTCCTGTGCAGGGACAGGAGTTGGACTCGGTGATCCTTCTGGGTCCCTTCCAACTCAGGGCATTCTATGATTCAAATATGGTTTGATTCTTGGTCACAGTAGTGGGATTTTTTCCAGTCTAGAGAGAAAATTTGGCCATAACTGTAATCAGTAAAGGGATTTCCTTGCTGAATTTCTTTGGTAAGCTCAATTTCCTGTTTAGTTATTTATATTTTAAGCACTGTTTTGCTTAGTGCTTTAGAATGTATGTACTGGAGGTAATTTTCAAAGTATTTCAGAAAATAAAAGTAGACAAAAGTTGTGGAGAGAAACTCAAATATTTGCACTGTTCTTAAGAGCATACTTGCTTTGTTTAGTGCCTAATCAACCAAGCAGTACCCAGTTACCAATTGAATGAAACTGTAGGGTACTCAGCTTTCAGGATGGAGGTATCGAAGCTACTTGCAAATAACAGGTCTAATTGTTGTGATGATAAAAATGAAGGTATTTCTTCTCTGAAAAGTGTGTTTTTATCTTTATAATCAAGTGGAAAATAGAAGAATGAAGAGGTTTGTGTCTTGGTGGGTATTTTTCTGCTTCTGTTCTTATTACCTGTACTTTCATTTACCCGTCCAAAAGCAGTTTGTGCACTTTAGTGCAAAATTTCTTTTAAACACAAATCTGTTCTAATGTTTCATAAAGGCTGGACCAGTGATGCATATTACACAAAATAATGGTTCATGTCCATAATGCTGTTACTTCCTTATTTGTTTTTTTTAAAACCCAAACAATAAAAAGGGCAAGTATAGAATATATGTGTTTGAGGTGGAAGGCAGTGACAGTTCAAAGGCTGTTGAACCTTTTTGTATTATTGTGTTTAAATCTGTATTTGCTGACATTGTGTTTTGGGTTTTTTGAGGTTTTGTAGGACTATTCTATCTTTGTTGATATAATTTTGGCTTGCTTTTTAAATTAATTTCGAAAATAAAGATACAGAATTAATGAACATGAAATACTATATATTCCTTATCTTGTAAAACTGTCACTGGAATATTGTGTGCTGCTATATCCACTTAGTTATCTGAATATCTTTATCCTGAGTTCATACTGGTTTAATTTTTATTAGGAAAAACCCCACAGTTATAGTTTTAGACTTTATGAAACAAAGATGGATTGTGCTTCTTGTTTGATTTATTGCAGCCTGCCACGATATAAATCAAAGTTATGCTCACTAATGCAATTTATTTTTCTCTTAGGCCTATGTCTCGTCGTAAGCCTGAATATGAACCATCTTTAAACACAGATGAGGCACAAAAAAAATTTGGCAATGTAAAAGCAATTTCATCAGACATGTATTTTGGAAGGCAAGATCATGCTGATGTAAGTAGAAAACAATGGTACATATTTTTGAATGTTGAAAGTATTCTTTGACTATAAACATGGTGTTCTTGTGTAATGATAAGGCAATAAAATAGTTAAAATTGGTGGAATTAGTAAGTTCATAGGATTGTGTCCACTTGAATGTTTGTTTGATAGGAATGTACAAGTCTCTGATAACTCTGAAGGCTTAATAAGTCCTAAGGAGTTGCAGCTGCAAGTAGGACCTCACCTCCAGCATCATTTCTCTCTCGCAGAAGTGGTAGAATACGATTCAGCAGTCTTTATTTTTGAAAGAGTCAGCCTGATGCTGGTTGAAAGCTTACTTCTTTTGTTCTAAATGCCCAAAGCGATGCTAACAAACCATTGTTAAAACAGCTGTCCCCTCTGTATTTGTTACATGGAAACATTATTGCTATTGTAAGGCTAATCAAGCAGAGAAGAGGTTCAACAAAGGACATGTAATCGAATCAGCCTAGGAATAAAAGCCAGATTAATATTACGTTGTATTTTGGGTGTGGAGCGTCATTTAAAAAGCCTCTATTTTTAATGACAAATTAACAATGCAAACAGTAATGTAAAAAATTATAACCAATGTATTGCCATTCTGAAGGAACTCAGAAAAGGTTGAATTAAAACATCATCTGATGAGAACTGCTAACATGATGCTAACTGCAGTGCTTTTTTCTCATGCCACCAAACCATTGCACGTTTTTAGTTGTTTTTTTTAATGGTTGTGTAATTCATTCTCCTCTGCCTTTTCAACAAACCCCTTTTTTAGGGTAGCTAAATGGTGAGTGGTAAATGTCACTCTTCGATCAACTCGGAAATGAGTTGAGATGATGACAAACTCACACCATGTAAGTTGTGTGAAAATGATGAAATGGGGACAGCTTTCAGGATGGCAAACTTCAGCCTGATTTGTATGTTTGTATTTATATCTGACATGACCTCAAAAGATGACAGCATACCATTACAATACTTTTTCTTCTCGATTTTTTCCTAGTATGAAGCAAGGGCTCGACTAGAAAGGCTTTCTGGAAGCTCCTCTATAAGTTCAGCTGACTTATTTGAAGATCAGAAAAAACAACCAGCAGGTACCTACTGAACAGAGTGAGAAAATGTAGCATATGGAGGGAAGTGCTCCGATGCTCTGCTTCTACTTCCACCGTTGCTGTATTCTGCAAGAAAGATGCTAATTGTAGTATGCATTAGTATTGCTAATAGGTCAAATAACAGGTGCAGTCATTATTTCTTTAGAAAATTAATTTCTTAAATTTTGAGGTCTGTTTTTTTCAGTTCAGTAAGTTCACTATTTTATACTGTTTTTATGTGACTTGTTGCAAATAGTAGACTAACTATACTGTAAATAATTTTTATCAAAGGAAAACTGTAATATTTTGTTATAAAAACAAATTAGTTAATACCTAAATTGACTATCAGCTAAGTTTTTTTTAAGTTACCATAAGTAACTTAAGTATTTATATATGTGAAAATAGCTGTCATAATAATTGACTCTAAGGAGAATCTTCAATAAAATGTTAGTGGCCTTGGAATTCCCACATAATCTGTTACATGGCATATCCGTTCATCAGGGTATCTGCTTCTAACACTGGTCTTGCCAAATTATTAAGGAAATTTTGCAATTGGTTTGTCTGTTTAAAAGCTTTATTGGAATACCTTACATTGGAGAGTTCATCAAATTAGAAAGGAAGAAGTAATAGATTAGATTGACTCGAAAGTAGCCTCTTTGGGCTACTGAAAATCTCTCACGTTTTTTTTTTCAACACCCTTTTTGAATAGTGCAATAATGTGAAATAGAAAACTAAGAAATACTGGAAAATTTTATTGACCTGATCACCTGTGTTTCATTCTGTAACTTGTGAAGAAATGGAAAAAATATTGAAGAACTTGAAATCTGTGAATTATTATATAAATAGTCTGGAGAAGCAAACAGTATGCAGCATCTGATTTTACTTTGGAGAAGCTGGAAATAAAAAAGATGTGACTTCTAAGAAGTTTTGATCCTCTGACAGCAAGCTTTGAATACACTGGCTGGTAGAGAAATAACTCCTGTTACCAGTTACTCAATGGGGATTTTAGTCAGTTTAAATGTGAAAAAGAAAAATAAGGAGAGGAGGAGATGTAAGGTGGAAATCACAGCAAGTTACTTTAGCCACTTCAAAGTGAATTTGCAACATGGTGTCATACTTGTGATTAAAAAAGGTGATGGAAACATAAACAAAGAAATTGTATTTCTTTCTGATTTTGAAAGCTATAATGTTTTCAAAAGTATATGGGATTGTGATAAATATTTTTCATCTATCAGTTGTTGAATAGTAATTCATCCTTTTTTTCATTTTCTTGCATATTCATTATTTTGTATGGAATTAATTTTTCCTTCAATTTGTGGGATATATGTGGGGTTTTTACACAGCAATGAGCAAGAAAATGAACAGGAAAAGATAAACATAAGTTAAAGATGGAGAAAATTGTGTGGTGTGAGATATATATAAGAATGTACCTTTCTAGGTACACATACATATATATGTGATAAAGTTCTCATCATATTCTGAATAAGAATACTTATAGGCAATTTTATAATGCTCACTATGTGCGTATGAATTGTGCACACACAATTATTCATCACTGACCACTTGGAATGGTTCTTGGGGCTTGTGGGGGAATGCAGAGATTCTTAATAATGGGATAAAAAATACCTGCTTGGGACTCAAGGCTGATCACTCTCTGTGACTAGAAGGTAACACAACAGTAAATCTGAAGTGATTTTACAAAGACTAAACTGCTGCTAAGTTTTGTGGGTTGTTAGCTGCTCTAAAATAATGGTGAGGAAAAAATACACCATGAATTATGAGTTTGTATATTATAAATTCACACTATATTCAGTCTACAAAATCTTCTTTTCCTGCATGTTTTTCTGTTACACTGCCACCCCAAAGTTCATCTTTTGACAACAGCTCTTCTTAGAAAAATTTTAGTGCACTGATAGCTTTTCTGGTGTTGAATTAATGCCAAGGCCATCATTAGTTCCACAAAATAAAGGTAATCAGGAGACTGGAGGCTGGCAACAAAAATATTGCTGTAATTCTGGGGTCCTTGCCAGGATGAAATGTTCTTTGAATCCAAAATTGTCTTTATGAGCTGAGATTTTATGGAGGACAGTTTTGGGATGTTTGATTTGTACAGAATGCTGTAGGAGCTACTTACAAAAAAAGAAAAAAAAGAGGGGGCTGCAAGAAAATGCTTTTACTTTGCATTATTTCAGACCTGTTGCTTATGAAAGATGGCATGTCAGGTGGCTGATTTGTAGATGCTGATTTTGAAGCTAATCGCAAGAAAAGGAGTTGTTTTTCTGTCTCGTTTACAAGAAGCTTTTCAGACAACCATAAACAGAAAAACGTGAGAAAATTCATGTGGCTGAGACGGGGTTAGAGCTTTTCTCAGGTTATTTATATCTGCAAGTTTTATTTCCATGACTCTGACTTTAATAACAAAAATGCTGATGCATTTGGTAAGTGGAACAGACCGTAAGGAAGTCGAAGTTGCCGTTCAGAAACAGGGCTGTCTCAGTGGCAGCGAGCTTTTGAAAATGCTGTGTAAACAAGCGTGCCCGTGCAAACAGCTACCAGTCAGCTGTAAAGGACAGAGTGGGAAGCTCTCTGAATGTGGCTGTGCATCTGCCATTATGAACCAGCCACTTAGCTTAGGTAAATCAAATTATCTACAGAAATGTCTGTCTCAGCTGGCTAACGAGGCAGGTGCCTTTAATCTCCCATGAAAGGAGGAGCTGCAGGTTCTCTCTCTTGTCCTCCCCCACCCCTGTTCAAAAGGCAAAAAAAGAAGAAAGGGCTGCCAGTG
Source organism: Dromococcyx pavoninus (assembly GCA_033558185.1). Classification (NCBI taxonomy): domain Eukaryota; kingdom Metazoa; phylum Chordata; class Aves; order Cuculiformes; family Neomorphidae; genus Dromococcyx; species Dromococcyx pavoninus. The sequence goes on along the minus strand of JAUMJL010001150.1, from coordinate 98,923 downwards.
AGCAACGCTGTGGATGGAGCTGCTGTCAGAAGGGGTTGCAGGTGTGCCGGGCGTGGAGTCAGTGGCTGGATGAGCTTGTATGAGGTTCAGTAACTGTTCCCAGGTTACCAGTTGTTTCCTGAATGGTTGTGACTGTCAGTTGACTACGTGTCTAAATTCAGGCTACAGATTGCAGTCTGCAGTTTGAAGCCAATCTGCTTTGGGATTCTTCCTCTTAGGAGCCCCACTTACTCTTGAGACCATAGTTCTGTGATGCTGGTTTGCTGCCATTTGGGCCTTTTACAGTATCAGGTACTTTATAATAAGACGTGCCAGTAGTTCTTTTCACAAATGAGTAGGTGATTGTTATTGTTGGTTAATATATGCAGTTAGTTTGAAACGTTTTTGATTTTTGCTATCTTTAAGCTTATACTTTTCGTAATAGCAGTAGAGCTAACAGTAGCCAAACTATACTGACTTGAAGGAATGCTGCATTGCCAGCTTCGTTTTGGAATGTTAAAACTTAGTTACATTTACTGTAATTTTTACAGAATTTTGCAAGCCTCAGATGTAGCAATGCAAAATGTGTGTTTAGGTACAGCATGCAAAGCACACCTGTACATGAACCTAAATAGGCTTCATCGCTTCAGCCACCACGGAAGTGCATTAATCTTTAAATTGCAAGGTAGTAACAGTTGTTTAGGATACAAAATAACATTGCAACAGATTGAAAGTGCAGAGTGAATGATATATTATCCAAATATTAATTGGTCAGCTGGGAATACAAAGTGTAGAAGATGACACTGAGTGGAATTACGAAGAACTGAAAAAAAATAAATGGAAGATGCTTCTAAGAAATTTGAGGTCCATGCCTGCTGTCTTGTACAGTGTCAACCAGACCTTAGTATTTGGTGCCTCTAGTAGTGTATTGTACTTCAGGGAGAAAGAAAGACTGCCTTTAATATAAAGTTCTGTTTTCTTCTTGTGTGTGTTTGTGTTCTTCTAGGAAGCTACAATATTACAAATGTTTTGCCTTCAGCTCCTGATATAGCTCAGTTTAAACAAGGCGTGAAATCAGTGGCTGGAAAACTTTCTGTACTTGCTAATGGGGTCATGACATCTATACAGGTTAGTAAAAATATTACAAAACGTTAACCATCAGTTAAAGCCTTTTTGTAGGTAGTTGGTATCATGGAACTTGCTGTTGAATGATCCTCAGGGAGAAAAGAATGAATTTGGTTTGGGGCTTAGTAGACTCTCGTGGTAGGCAACAGAGCTTTATCTTTTTAAAAATAAATCTGTAGCTGATAGCTCACCTTCCTTAGAATACATTTTTTTCCTTTTCCCTTATGTAGTTTATTTCTTACAATCAAAACAAAAAATTGATCATGGAAGTTATTTGCCATCACTTTATTTTTAAATTAATAATAGGTCATAACTCAGAATAGTTTAGTTGGAAGGGACCTACCAGCGGTCATCAAGCCCAGCTCTTGTATTGGCTTGCCAGTAATACCTTTGATCCATTTTTGTGCACAAAATTAAGACATCCTGGTCTCAAGAGTGTACAGAATGATTCATGCCCTGGTTAGTTTGAGTTTCCTGTGTGAGGTCAGTGGCAGCTCTGAGGTGTTTAAAAATCAGACTGATTGTCTTAGAGATTAACCATAAAGTCTGCTTCTTGGAAGCACTGGTCAATTTTCACTAAGCCTTTAAGAACTGCAGATTTATTTTACAATTGTAAGTAAAACAAATTTCTTTCAGTGGAAAGCATACTCATGTCTGTCCTGTATTTTCTTTTCTAGGATCGATATGGTTCATAACATCTTTTGTATCAACATAATTAAGTACACTAAAGAAGGATTTCTCTTCAGATATAAAGAAATCACACTGCTGATTCAAATGAAGGTTGCCTTAAGACTGTTGGTGTTTTTACTTGTTCCAGCGTATTTTTTTTTCCCCTTGTGCAGCTTTCTGGCTCAGCCTTTTCTTACTGCTGTTTCACCTTTATGGAGCAGAAATCTCGTAGCAACTTGTTACATTGCATATGCTTTTCCTGCCCCCCCTCCCCTCTAGAGTCCTGTATTTCTTAATGATGTTAATGTTAGATATGGGAAGCTTTATTTTATTACTGGTTTTGGCTGTGAGACAGGAAAGAGAAAGAAGGATGAGCACGTACATTGGAAATGAGGCTTCTTGATAGAAACCTCAGTGCAGTTGCATCCTTACTCTTCAGACATAACTTCAGTCTTTTGACTGTCTTACAAGCTGTGGAGAAGAAAATGTAAAAACTAAGCATATGCTGAGGTGGTATTTAGTGGACTGTAGCAAAATATAGAATGAAGTTAAACCTGCGCTTATCAGGAAGTAGAAGCTCTTGCAGTCATAAATCGAGGTTGATTAAAATGATGGGGATTAGTGTTTTAGAACAATATTCCTGCTAGAAAACTGTGTGCTTAGATGTGAGGTATGGGCCAAGACAAGACTGGAGGTATATTGAACAGTGGATTTCATCTTGTCATGGGAACAATCTTATTTATTCCTAGTTTTGAAAGTTACAAAAAATTGCAATATGGAGTCCTTAAGTGCTTTTTAAAAATCTCTATTGTGTACAAATTGAAAAACAAATTGAAATATATAAAGGGCCTAATAGAATAGCTAATTAATTTGTTAATAATGTTTGGAACAGTCTTATTAGTTTTTTTGATAAATTATGAAATATTGAATTATGAAATAGTGGGGCTGTGTTTTAGACAGTCTAGAATTTATTGCTGATGATGTCCTGTGTAAAAATGATTATGACCTTAAAGAAAAAACTTCACAACCAAGAATGAGCTCAAGCTAATTCCGTTCTGTAACTTTATTTCTTAATTTCAAATTTGTAAACTGCTGATATCTAATAAAAACAATTGATATAAACTCATTTTTTAATGAAATTTCTATGTGCAGACAACAGTCTCCAGCTTTCTAAATACTGCCATCTGTATTCTATCTGTACAACAGTCTGCTAAAATTAGCCTTTAATTTCAGTTAGTGAAACTAACTTTCTTACTAAATTGCTGTAGTGATTTAGAAATCACAACATGAAGTCTGGGGTGGAAAATAAACTACTGTATTGAAATGCTTTTTTGGAATACAAGTTGTATTAGTTTTTTAGTTTCTTTTATATTTAACCCAGTTCTGGTAACTTTGTCTTGTGCTTGTTGCATTTAGATTTAATTAAAAAATGATCTTTCTTTTGCGAGAGTAGTACAAGATAAGCATTTGTTCTGTTTAGCTGTAGAGCTTTACAATAAAAAGACTTGCTTTGTTTTCTCCTTTCCCACCCTGTAGAGATAATTTTGCCGATACAACAAGAATATGTACTGGTCAGGGCTTGCTTTGGTTTTCTCTAATTACAGGTAACAATTCTCAGTTTTCAAACTACTTTTTTATTTGAGTGTACACACAGTAGTAAATTTATTACAAGTAATAAGTGGTCTGGTTTGCAGAGTTGCGAGATACCGGCAGCTTCCAGTGATTCGCAGGAGAGCTGCTGCTCCAATAACTAGGCTGCGTATTTAGACATCTGTGTATGGATGCAGTCGCTTAATTTAAGGGAGTGAAGTATAATAAAATGTAGTTCTCTCCCCTCCTGTGGTTTCTCATATTTAACAAAGTGTGTGAGACCACCTGCACTGAAATAACTGTGTATCATTGCAGTAGACCAGGAGTGTCAAACTCAAGGGCCGTGGGTAAGATCCATCCCTCCCCCTTGTTTTATCCTCCTGGCACCTTGTTTCTCCCCGGCGGCAGCTCCGAGCTCCTTGTCCCTGCGCTCCTGCCAGCGCCAGTCACGTGTGCAGCGTGTGACGCGCGTTACGCTGCAGGGGCAGGAGAATGGTGGGAGCCGTCAGTTTGACACCTCTGGCTTAGAGCAAACCATTCACGGATGGAAAAATATGAAAAAAAACCCCAGATTTTTCACTACAAATTAAGAAGAAAGTCTGGGAGGAAACAATTATGGGATTATCTTAAATGTTTTAAAACATATGCAACTTTTGCCAATGTATAAACTTTTTCTTTGCTGCAGTCTGAAGATTACACCACAGAATTCTCTTACTGGGTGAACAACAATTCAGTGTTTTCAAGAACATTTAACATAAATTGGATTCATTGTTGCAGATTCTCTGTGGCAACCTCTGTACTGCTAACACATTCTCCTGACGTTCTCTTGATGTAATGGCTGGAGTAGTAGCTCTTGACCCCCAATACACCTATTTATGCCTTAAACCCGTGAGATGCCCCTGTGTTTCATCAAATAGAGGTGGGGAGGCTCTGCCACATACTCTGGAAGACCTAGCTTTAATGCCTCTCGTCTCCCAGGACTTCAGGATGCCATGGTACCTCTTATTCTGCAGGATTTATTTGGACTGGATTAAAGGGAGAAAAAGTCTCTAAGCCTAGAATTAGGCTTGCATTCCTGATTTCTTATGCGTCCTTTTCCTTTCTCTCATCTTTTGCCTTCAAACACATTAGTCAGCCTCTGGTAAGAGGGCAAATGACTGATGCTGCTGCAAGCATCACAGGTTTTAGAATATGTGATAAAACCACGTATTGGATCTGACTTTGCAACAGGTGTTCAAGTGAAACTTGACATTAATCACCAGTTGTGTTTTGTTGCAGTTCTTCCCTTAACCCTCTCTTAGTATTGTTATGCATTTTGCTTTTTCAAAACTGAAACTGAAGCACAGAGGCAGCAGCTGTCAACCATTCAAGATAAACCTTCCTCTTCTTAAAGTTCTGTAAGGACATTGCATGTAAGGGGAGGGAAAAGATGATTATTTAATACTTTATATTTTAGAGAGTTTATTTTTGTAGGTTAAATTGAAAGGATTAGAAAAATGTTTAAAGTTAGTTGTTAAATTGGCAGAACCACCATTAATTCATGCTGAGACCTGTACTCCCCTTCCCTGAGTAAACTGTGAAGGGAATCTTGTTACTTTCTGTTTCTCTTGCTTTCTGCAAAATGGGAAATGCTAAGTGCTGTAATTCTGATCTGCTTCACATAAGTTTGTTTCACTGCCAGGAGAAGCAATTCCAAAGCCAGTTTGTTGCTGATTTAAGCTTTTTGTTACGTAACGATTTTGTAGTGCAAGTGTGGGCTGAGTGACTCCAAAGCATAGGAGTCTGTAAAAATTGCTTTAGCTATGTGTATTTTAACACTGCTCTTGTCCTACTCTCGAGCCAAAGAAGCCTGGCTGTCAGTGTAAATGAATGCTGAAGCTGAAGTCCACATAGGATGGTGTGTGTTTAATTTGGTTTGAGGGGCTTCTACACAAATTAGGGGTTTTTTTAATTTGTGTATCCATGCGTACAAGACTGGATTCTCTTTGATCAGTCATTATCAAAATGGTGTCCTACAGACCTGGAGGTTGCTGAGGTGGTACAAAGCACAAAAATTGCCGTCATTCTTTGTTCTGCTGTTCACTACTTTGAAGAGAAACAGTACTACTGTTTTTATCTTCTTTCAAGATCAGCTGTGACTCTCAGAATATGTTACTTCTAATGTTAGTGCTTTCAATTTAAATTTACTATGGGTGCCTTCTTTTTAAAACCTCCAAAGGGAGTCTAGCCGTGTGGTCTCCCACACTAAGCAGTATGATCTCATGGTCCTTTTTCAGCTTTGATTTCTGTGAGACCTTTCCTTCCCTTTACATCAAAGGTGTAAACTCACAGCCTGTGGGCCGAATCCAGCCCTCCACCTCGTCTTATCTTCTGGGCACCTTGTTTCTCCATGGCGGCAGCGCCGAGCTCCTTGTCCCTGCTCTCCTGCCAGCGCCAGTCACGTGTGCAGCGTGTGACGCGCGTTACGCTGCAGGGGCAGGAGAACGGCGGGAGCCGTGAGTTTGACAGCCCTGCTTTGCATGGTAAGCAACGTTGCTTTCTTCACAAGGAGATGCGAAAATAGAGAAGTATAGCCCTGTTCAAGCGGTCCAGAGAGCCCTACTGTACTTGGAGGGTAAATAGAGGGTTGTATCCATTCTTTTTTGCAACTACACAATAACAGCCTGGCCTCTGGTTTGCAAGCCTCTAATGGTGCACCTTCTTCAACAGCCTCCCTGTTTTTAGAGAGAAAAGAAGGAAAGGAGCAGTAGAGGACTTCGAACTTTTCTCCAGCTTCAGCTTGGCTTGCAGCCCTACACTGAAGCTTTGCAGTACTTATTTCTTTATTTGTATCTTTGGATTGTTTTGTGATTAGCCTGACCTTCCTGTTCTCTTCAGTTTTATCTTAAGAGCAGGCTTTGACCTTAAAGGTAGCTATTTCTGTGTATCAGCTAACGAGAGTTCAAATTGGTTGCCTACTTACAGACACCTGTTGACATTAGAAAAGCCATAGTATACCTTGTCAGGTCGCTGGCTGTGACACCAGAAGATGTGGGTCTCCTATAGTGCTGTGTCATCAGTTATGAACACAAGAGCATCTAAGTGAGCACCTGGACTGGGCCCCGTGTAGCTGCAATATGGTTGTCTGCTCCCTACCATTTGTACTGGTGCTCCTTATGCTCACAGCATACAGACTCCTACATTTTCTCTTAACTGGGTGATTGGAATGGAAAAGCTGTGGTTTTCCTTGGTGAAGGGTGGAAAAAAGAATTATGTTGACAGGCTGGTTTGAGAATGCATACAACAGAAGTGTCCACGAGACAAGGCGCAGAAGATTTGGGTATGTAGGAGGTGGGTTTACTAACGGGAGTATGGAGATGTTCCCAGTCCCACCACTGCAGGATTCTGACAGAGAACAGAGAATTTACCCCTCAGTAGATGAAGGACAGTTGCTGGAGCATGTCCAGAAAATGGCAACAGAGCTGGTGGAGGGTCTGGAGTGCAAGTCCTGTGAGGAGCGTTTGAGGGAACTGGGGTTGTTTAGTCTGGAGAAAAGGAGGCTGAGAGGAGGTTGTGGCGAGGAGGGTGCTGGTCTCTTCTCTCAAGCAACAAGCGATAGTATGAGAAGAAATGGCCTCAAGTTGCACCAGGGGAGGTTTAGATTGGGTATTAGGAAAAAATACTTTACTGAAAGAGTGGTGAAGCATTGGAGCAGGCTTCCGAAGGAAGTCACCATCCTTGGAGGTGTTCAAGAAATATCTAGATACAGCACTTTGTGGCACGGTTCATTAGGCACAGCGGTGCTGTGTTGGTGGTTGGACTTGATGTTCTTAGAGGTCTTTTCCAACCTTAATGATTCTGTCATTCTGTGATTCTGAAATTTGGAAGTCAAGTGCTTTATTGGTTCATCAACTCATGAGACAATCAGTATAAACCAGCACTTGTATTTACAAATTGATGTGGTTTTCTCTTGGTTTCTGTTACTGTGATGATTAAGGGGACAAAATCCTTAGGGAGGCGACCATAGTGCAGTGCTCTGTGGATGTGAGGTTCACTAACAGAACAGTTTGATCAGAAATTATATATTCCAGAATTAAATTGTACTGATGAATGAGTTGCCATTCCATTACCCCAGTGCTTGAGGTTTGATGCATGGAAAGAGAAGAGGTCTGAGAGGCTGGAGAGCAGCCCTGCAGAGAGGGTCCTGAGTGTTCTGGTCAATGGGAAGTTGAACATGAGCCAACAGTGTGTCCTGGTAGCTAAGAGGGCCAACCGTGTCCTGGGGTGCATCAAGCACAGCATTGCCAGACGGTCGAGGGAGGAGATTGTCCCACTCTACTCTGCACTGGTGTGGCCCCACCTCAAGTATTGTGTGCAGTTTTGGGGGCCACTGTATAAAAAGGACATCAGGCTACTGGAAAGTGTGCAGAGGAGGCCACAAAGCTGGTGAAGGGTCTAGAGGAGAAGTCGTGTGAGGAGGGGCTGAAGTCACTTGGTCTGTTCAACCTGGAGGAGACTGAGAGGGGATCTCATAGCTGTTTACTGCCTTCTCACAAGGGAGGGAGGGGAAACAGGTGCTGATCTCTTCTCTCTTGTGATCTATGATAGGACTTGAGCTAATGGCAGGAAGATGTGCCAGGGGAGAGTTAGACTGGATATTAGGAAGAGATTCTTCAACCAGAGGGAGGTGGAGCACTGGAACGGCTCCCCAGGGAAGCAGTCATGGCACCGAGTCTGTCAGCATTCCAGAAGCATTTGGACAATGCCCTCAGTCACGTGGCATGAATGTTGAGAGTGTCCGGTGTAGGGATAGGAGTTGGACTCGATGATCCTTTTGGGTCCCTTCCAACTCGGGTAATTCTATGATTCATTCTAAGGTGCTGACGAAGTAAGGATGCTAAGAGAAGCTCCTTTGTCATGGTCTGTGAACACCAGTTGTGTGCCCACAGTAGGGAAAGACCCCAGGACCTATTACTGAAAGTGATTAAAGGGGAAGGAAATGCAGATCGCCAGTGTTTCCTCAGGTAGTTTTCATTTGTTATTGTAACGTTCCCATCGCTGACACTGTGACCGAGCAGTGGCTCCACAGAAAGCAGCCTGAGAAGCTCTCAGTGCTTGGGCATCAGATAACATAACTCTGCATAGGAATCCCTTTCAAAAGCTGCTGTAGAGCTGGATTTCTGAAGTCGAGCTGCCAGCCACTGAAAAGCCACCCGCTTTCTTCTTCAGTTTTCTCATTATATTGATTTGAGTTTCTGCATTCCTTTCTGGTAATACATAATGTGCTCATAATGTTTCCCTTTTATCTGATAGTTCTTTCCTGTCTATATCAAAATTACTTGACCCAGTAATAATTTGTGATTAAAGCAGTTCCAAATGTGAGCAATGCCGTGAGATCCAGAAGCATTAATAGGATGCTTTGGAGACACATAGTTCACAAGAAGCTTGACCAATTGGAAGTGAATGGGCTGTATTGTGGTTGTAATGACTTGCATGTATTTTCCAATCCACATTTGCAGCTCCTTGTTTTCAATACCCGAAGATGACTGTTATATTCTATAATATGAAATACCACCCTCTTTATCTCGGAATCAACAGCATCAGAAAATAGAGGAAAGGCAAAGCTATAGGTGAATTTTCTAGCTAGCATCTTGATTAACACTGAACATCCACCGAAGAGGACCGAAGAGGAGAGCATTTTTATTACCTGACTGCAACAGGGAACAACTGACACAGAACTCAGAGCTTTAGCAAGGCAGATGCTACTTCTTGCGTGATAGTAATCTAATGATGAATTTAGCAGTGGGTTTTTTTGGTATGGGCCTCTTTCCTGCTCCTGGGTTACGCTCTTGTCACTCTCTTTCCCTGCCTTCCTGTTCAAGGTTAGAACAAGCTGCATAAGAAACCCAAACTGAGAGGCAGCACAGCTTCAGAAATGGCTTTGGTTTGGGTGTTTTGAAGATTGTTTAGGTGAACCAGTTTTTCAGAACTGTACAGCTGCAGTGGAAGGTGGTGAACTGAGGGAGGGGACTGCTGCAGTGTGTTTTCCCAGCTAGGAAAAGCCATAGAATCATAGAATGGTTTGGGTTGGAAGAGACCTTAAAGATCATCCAGTTCCAGCCCCCTCTGCCATGGGCAGGGACACCTCCCACCGGATCAGGTTGCTAAAAGCCACCTCCAACCTGGGCTTGAACAAAATGAAGTCATGGCTATGTTCGGTGAGAGTGTTCCCAAGATTATAGGAGTCAGCCCTTCACAAAGAAGAAGAGGGTGATGGCAGTAGCCTGGCTTCAACCCCAGGGGAATGCTCATCAAGGCCAGTATTTCTTGGGGGAAAGATCTCTTTCTCTCTTCCCCAGTTTGGCTGAATTGAGAAATAATTTCCTTTTTTTTTTCCTGATTCTGATTAACGTAAAATTGTCTTAGTTTTAAAAATAAGCCAATGTTTGTTTCCATATTTTTTGCCAAAACCCTTTGCTAAATTCAGTGAGGAGAAAATGAGACTACTGACACCCTCAGCTATTTTAGCTTATTTACAAACTCAGGACAGCTCTGCTCTGAGCTGTGTTTTAAAGGTGCTTCACAAACCTACCTGGCAGCCGTTATGGACATGGAGACAAAAAGCTGTCATCACATCTGAGGGAAGTTTTCTGATGTCCCAGCCTGCTGGGTCTGCTCTTTATTTGGCCTGACTAAATTGTGGCTGCTCAAGCAGCAACATCCCATTGTGCAGTGTATCTACGGAAGTCTGCACATTGCTGTCCTGCTTCTGTAAATCCAACTGAAAATAGGATTTCTCTGCACTGGGAGAAGTGTCTCCTGGGACATGACAAGAGCTCCTGTTCCCCTCTGAAGACCAATGCTGAAGGTAAGCACCTCCATTACCTGGTTTGTGAAGGCCAGATGGAGAACTTAACACAGGCCATTGTAGTCTGTCCTTGAAATGTGAAGGAAACCTGTGATTATGGATGTGAAGGGGCAGAATTAAGGCCCATAACAATGATAAAGTGAATCCAAACGTTCTCTTGGGGGGGATGACATTGTGTGCCCATGAGTTTATGCTGCTTTTCTGCAAAATAAGTCATATTCAAAAGGAAAATGTAGTGGAAGAAAAGAGGGTTTGGGTACTTCTGGGTAGACTGATGTTCATAGAATCGTGGAATGGTTTGGGTTGGAAGGGACCTTTAAGATCACCCAGTTCCAATTTCCCTACCATGGGCAGGGAAAGCTTTCAGTAGGTCAGGTTGTTCATAGCCTCATCCAATATTGAAATGGTTTTCATATTGAAATGATTTTTTTCGTTTTATTGAGTGGAAGGCCTTAAATCCTTCAGATTAATCTCGTTAGTTCCCGACTGGAAGTAGAGTTGTGTTACATGCTGCTTAGGGTGGGAGGGGTGCTCCTTCAGGGGAGTAAAGGGCTGCCATGCGCAAGATGGTTCCGTTTTTTATGGTCTCCAGGGCTTGGTGGAGTTGGTGTGGTGCCTGGGTTTGTTCTTACAGCTAAGTTTATTAAAAGGTTTTCAGGAAACTTCCAGCTTAGATAACCTTGCCTGTGTTGTGGCTTAGAGGTACAAACTACTGTGGTATTTTTAAGTGCTAAGTCAACTGCCAAAATAATAATTTAAATTATAGAATCATCTGGTTGAATAAGACCCCCTGAGATGATCGAGTCCGACCATACCTGTCCATGACTCTCAGAAACCCATCTACCCATCTTTTAAACACCTCCATAGCATGATTAAAATCATAGCGTAATTACCTACGTGCATCCAGCCACATTAAAAAATTAAAGGAAGTTTTCTATCACAAAGTTTTTCAGTGGTTGTTTTCTGAAACTCGCTGTGTGGTATGAAGAAGTTAAAAACTTACAAAGGGGTTTGCCCTGAGCCTGGGAAATGGACAAAGGCTTATTTCATCTTACTGAAGTACCTTAAAAATGAGCTTAAAAATGCATTAAAACTTTAATGATGCTAATTCCTGAAAACCACAAGATGAAACTCGTCTGCTCTGATGAACAAAGCAATTGAAAACCAAAAGAAACAAAATAAGTCAACACGCGTAATTGGGATATTTATTTTCCTTCATGACTTGTAAGATATTATCAATGAAGTTGGGGAAAATGGCTTTTAAATGCATAAAAGCAAATGTTGGGGGAGTGAGAGGAGGGGCTGTTTCTCCAAAAGGTGCATCTTGTGTTTCATCCTACTGGCATTTCTATCAAATGAGAGCCAGCTGTTCAGGGCAAAACTTGATTAAAAGGTGTGCGTGATAACTTGTCCGAACTCTGGCATCCCATTTTTCCTTGCGGAACATCATCCTCTTGTGCAGTTTTTTTATTTGTGCCTGGGGGATTTCTCTGTCACCAAGTGGCATTGCCAGCACCCGCCTCATGTTCCTTCCCTGGGAGGAGGCGAGTTTTGTGAATACTCTCTTGTTTTGGTTGGGTTTTTGACAGCTGCTTGTTTTCTAAATTGAAGTTCCAGGAAGAAACGACAGCTGCGGTGGGAGGGAACTACTCTGCTGAGGATGGTTGTCCTGGGCAGGGTTAGAGGAAAGAAAACTGCACCTAGAAGGATGCACCTCATCCTCCCTGCGCCAGGCTGGGGTGATGCCAGGTGTGCCTGTCTTGGGAGCTCCCCTTGGTGCCAGGTGATGGGAGGACCTTGGAGGTAAGGATTTTGTGTTCTGGCAGTCGTTTGCAACCTTTCTGGCAGCTCTTGCCCAGACACCCTGGGCTTGTGTCCTCCTGCCTCTCTGCCCTGGGCTTTCTGTCACAGCAAGACAGACTGTGACTGTAACCCCAGGATAGGGCTGCAAGGCAGGAAAGGGCTGATGGCTCACTGTCCTGGCCTGGGAAACACAGTAGATAAAGGCTTGAGGACCTCTGGGTTGGAATCGTTTTTTGCCAGAAGTTGCTGGAGGGGTGATCGAGGAGAAACCCAGGAGGTGCACAGATGGGCAGAAATGAACAGAGGACATCAGCTCTCCAAACCAGACAAGAAACAGAAGGTTCAGAAACAGTGTCATGGGCAAAAATCGACTTTCACAAACTTCCCTGCTCACCCTGTTGACTTTACAAGTTCTTTATCCTTCCTAACAAGACAGTCTTAACCATGTCCTCATATGTCCCTCAGAAACTTTACCTTCTCTGTCAGTTTTGCTCACTTTGCCTTCTTCTCCTCTCCCCCCCCATCTTTCTTCTGTTTGGAGCTCTTTGTGCTCATCTCTCAGCAATCATTTTTTCCAGTTAGGCCATACTAGCATTTGTAGCCTCTGACCTCCTGTTCTCAGCACTTCTATCACTTGTTCTTTTCTGTTTTTTTTTTTTTCCCCTCAAGTGATTTGCCTTGCAGCTATTTTTAACATTATGAAGCCAACTCTTTAAGGCACTGTGCGTATTCATAGTGGTTTGATTTTTTCCAATCTTAAGTGACATTAATAACACTTACTAATACCAGTTTCATTTCTCTGTTTGATTTCTCTTCATTTTCTGAGACCTCATAGACAAGTTTCTTCATGAAAATTGTCGCCTACAAGTTTTCACAAACCCCAGGGCTGTTTCCATGGTGGCAGCTGAAGGCCTTCAGCACATATTAGTCATTGTGACTTCCCTCCCTCCTCCCTCTTCTTGAAGTGGTAGAGGTGTGCTCCTGTCACACACATGGCTGGTGTGGAATGAGATCCTGGCTGAAGCTGGTACCTTGTCTGGTGGCATGAATGTAAGTGAGATCTGGTGCAGAACACCAGCTCCTCCCTCACCTATGCACTTCACTGGTTATTCTGATGTTACAGTGCTAGTCCTGCTGGTAGCACCAACTATTTCAAATTTTTGCTCCCAGATGAGGAGTTCCAGCCCCTCCACCTGCTGGGAATGGATGGAGAGATGAGGCTCTTGGACAATGGCTGCAGACATCATTCACACTGATGTGCAGCATGGAGCGAGCATTGCTGTTGAGATTCGGTTTGAGATCGATGCTTCAGGTCGGTGTCTGAGCTTCCTTCGCAGCTGCCAGAGACCCAGGCACTGGGCCCATGGGAGGAGCCGGCTGGTGAGCCACAGGGCGTTTGCATTTGGTTGGTGTCACACGTCTCCTCCATGTGTAGAGGGAGCTTGGGCACTGCTGCCACAAGCCCTGCTCCCCAGATTCCTTAGTTTCTTCCTGCACAGCCGTGAGCTTGCACTGCTTTGAACAGCAAACCTTTCCGTGAGGAAATAATACTACACTGTGCCTGGCACTCACCTGGTTTTTACCATGATGAGACCAAGTGTCAGTCCGTGAGCAGCTGGGTCATTCCACGGCTCCCCAGACTGCTGCTTGCTTCATCCCATCTCCCAAAACCAGCCTCTCCTTGCTGCTCCTGGCTTCCTCCTGCCTGTGTTTTGTCTACCCACTGGTAACTGCTTTTACAATATGTACACTGGCACCCGCTTCTGTCTGAGGCTATCTGAGCTTTGTCCTACGGCTGCTGCAATATGCAGGAACAGAGCCACGGCATTAAGTGTGAAAGCTTTCTTGGCTAAGCAGGGTAGGGAAGAAGCCACTCAACCTCAGCATGGTGTTCCCTCAGCTCTGATGGAAAACAGTGGTCGTTTCGGAAGCCATTACAAACCCAGTCTGCAGGCTTCAAATGCAAATAGAATGTGCTTGCTTGAAACGAGATGATCTACGTGATGGGCCAAGGAGGCAGGAGTGCACGCACCCAAGGCTTGAGAAAATAGGGAGCAGGCAGAAATATTAAGGCAGGCATTACTGAAGAGTATAACTGAGATATAACTGCATAACTGAGGTATAACTGCATAACTGAGGTATAACTGCTGCTCTGATCAAATGTGGCTAACGGGGGAGAGCCGACGCAGCAAATCAACAGCAAGTATTTACAGTTGCTTTTTGCCTCATCTTGAACATTGCCCTCTCTGGCTCTTTTCTTCTTTTTTTCTAGGTTTTCTAAGCATCCATGGAAATGTAGTTTAATACTTTCTTCTACTTTCATCTCCCCCTTCTCTCAGTGAAAGCTGTGGCATTCCACCTTTTGCAGGATCTGGAAGCAGAAAGGATGTGTGAGCATCTCTTTGGGTTACAGTGGGTCTCTGCAGCCTGGGAGGTGGATTTGAGCAGCAGTGAAGGCAGCAAGCATGGCAGGAGTGCTGAGCTTCTCATCTTCACCAGGCAGAGCAAGCAGGCTTGGGTTGCAGGTAGGTTTTCTTCAAGTGTTGGCTCCTGTGCTACTCTAAATTAATGCACTTTTTGTTCCTTGCAAAGGCAAAGGTTGCTATGAAGTCCAGACACCTCAGGGAGTGAAAGAATGGCCTCTGCTCTGACTCATGCCCTGGCTGCAATGGGCTGTCTTCATGGGTAAGAGAGGAAAGCCTGCCTCACTAATTTTGGAGTCAATGAGATGCCCTGAGTGTGTGAGAGAAAAGCCTCAGCCCCCATTGTCCAGCAGGCAGAAGATGAGCAGCACAGAATGAGGTCCCAGGATATAGGGAAGTCCCCCTCCAGTGAGAGGACACATACAAGTGGCTTAACTCCAGCTGCAGCCTTTGCTATGGCAGAATTAATACCAGAAATCGGGGGAGGGGGGAAGGGAAGGAGTTTTTCTGAAACGTTACAGAATTTCAAGCAAAACAGTGCCTTGTTTTTGGGAAGCATCAAAGCAGTGATGAAAATGCTGATAAATATGAGTGAGTACAGGCTGTTGTGCAGAGCGGTGTATACAGAGCCATGTGAGTAATTCCCTTTTTAAATTTGTTCTGGAAAAAATGGAGAAGAAAAGTTTTGTTCTGACTCAAAGCAATTAAAAATATCAGGTAAAAAAAACCCCGAGTAAATAAAAAGTTTTGGATTAAACTTAAATACCTTGTTCAACCTGAGAGACGGTGCTTTCTTTCAAGTCTGAGACCTTGCAGTTGAAGGACATCTCAAAGGCACTTAAATGAAAACCAAAAAGACTGATCAAAAACACCACGAAGAAATTCTCTTTTCTATGACTCTTTCCTTTTATTTCCCCATTTGTTTTTCTGGCATGAACAGTCTAGAATCCACAAAGCGTTTTGTTGGCATCGAGTCTGTAGTTTGTTTTGGAAAAAGCGTCTTCTGGGTTTGTTTTTTTTTTTTCTTGTTTTGTTGTTGTTGTTGTTGTTTTCTTTCCTGGCCTCTCCTTCACTCTGCGTGCATGGTAATTTACAGCCCACTTCCCAAATTATTTCCAGTTTTCCTCCTCTGCTGGTTCTGGAGAGGAAAGATCCCCTCACTGGGTATGTGTGGGGTGAAGTGGTGGGGAGGCATAACCCTGGTACATGGCGAGGAAGAAAGCTCAGTATCCCCACACAGAAACACGGAGCCATAGCTAAAATATGTCTGGAGTGAGCTCCCACGCTCGATTCCTGCCCACTTGGGTCAGAATGGAAATTCACGCCCTGGTCCAAAAAAATCTTTACTTAATTAAAAAGGAGCCTCTGAGATGGGTGGGGGAGAAAAGAATGGGGATGCCTCAGCCGTGTGCTCAGCACCCAAAAGGGGGATCAGCTTCTGCCCCATGTCTGTAGCAGAGGGACTGCTGCCGGCAAAGCAGCAGAGGCAGGAGGAGGAGGAAGGGCACGGTGCTAAGGCATGAGTAGTATGGGGTGCCCAGGCAGGCAGCCCCAAAAGTGCTCTGGTGAGAGTGGGTCTGGTTTTCCCCAGCTGGAGCAGCTGGGCTAACTGGAGGTGCCCTCAGCCACGGATGCTTAGTGTGGCACTGAGCCACCAATGTAGCAATTCCCTCAGAAGCAAATAAATAAAATCCCGTCTCTCCATCTAGGCCCAGGGCTGGTGCGAGGTTGGGTGCCTGAGCAGCTCCACAGACTTGGAGGAGGCCTTGGCAGGAGCCACGGTAACAGGCTCAGGTCCCTGCACGCAGGTGCTGCCAGTCTGTGTGTGCACACCTGTACGCCCTGGCACACTGAAGCCAGACTTTATTTGCACCGATTAACAGCATTTGAAGTTTCTGTTTGTTTTTGGCTCAGGTCAAATGGTGCCCACAGTCTGCCCAGGTGAGTTGGTAGCACTGTGCATGTAAAGAGCTTGCCGCACCCAGACCTGGAAAGGGCTGCTCTGGCTCCAGCAGCCGCAGCACCGGCAGATTTTCCATGCATTGCCCATGGCTGGCCCTCAAGAGTTTTTTTGTGTGTTATATTTTACTTGCTGGAAAATTCAACAGGGTATGTGGAGAGTAATAAAAAGCTGACTCATTGAGTATGTTAGCTGACGATAATATCATTTCCTAATTGTTTTTTTTTCAAGGCCCCATTTTTGACAACAAAACTAATGTTTCAGACATTCAGATCTGGGGAATATAAAAAAGCTACACAACAAAAACATCCAGCACAGTATCTTGAGGAAGATTCCTATTTGCATGAGCATAGTCACATTATGAAAAACCTAAATTTTCACTAAAAATCAATTTAAGAAAACAAAATCTCACACTTATAGTTAAGGAAACAAAATGAATTTAAAATAAGAGTTGCTTCTGCCTGAGCCTCTATAAAACCTGCAGCAGTGAGGTTAATGTCCCAGTTCCCCACAGCTCTTCCTGCTGTTCAGGTGGTTTGTTTTCCTCTTTCTGCGATAGCTGCAACCAGAAGAGGTGCACCACGGAGTGTGGCCACCCCAAGAGGTCCCAGGTGACAAAGAGAGGCCACTGACACAGCAAGTGCCTGGTTGAGTTTCTTCCTCATCTTCCTTAAATTCCATCAGAAGGGATGGAGGACAGTTTTAAGTTTCTTCCTCATCTTCCTGGTGCAAGGGTCTCCAGGTAAGAGGACAACCAGCCTCTGGCCCTGACCACAGGGACACTGCCACCACAGCTCATCCTAACAGTAAAAAAGTGTCTTGGAATGAAGTTCCATGGGTGGTGCCTGGTGAGATTTTTGGCAGACTCTGCCCACAGTGTACAGAGTTGTGTCTGCAGGAAGAGAGGTGAGTCACATCTCCACCAAGGGTGGGATGGGCGTTTTGGAGCACCTCCAGGCAAAAGGCAGTGGCATAGCCAAAGCAGCACAAGATGGCAGAGCTGTGCATGAGGTCAGGTGCCCACAGGGAAAAGGTCCTTGGAGCCAGGCAGGGTTGGAGCAGCCACATGTCCCCAGCCGTGGCCGTGGAGGAACTTACCCCTAACAATGGGGCCAGGATGTGAGTGGGAAGGAAATCCTGTGTCTTGGACTGCTGGAAAGAGCAGGAGTTTCTCCAAAAATCAGCTGTCGGTGACAGGCAGGGTCTTCTGAGGCAAGTTTTGCCTTTTCTTGGTTCTCAGGAGTGTGCTCAGAAAGGTTCTTGGGCTTTGTTAGGTTAATTGCAAGTCTACTGGGATGAGCACAAGAGCACTAGGCTTGTATAAAATTGCTTGCTCTTTTAATTCCAGGTGGGTTTTCTTAGGTTTACAAACATTTCTACAAAGCCTTTTGTTTCAGCTGCACTTTCTATTTCCTTCTTGATAACTGAAACTGGTGGGACTTTGCAAAGAAAGTGTGTCATCACTCTTTCTCTGTAATTTCCACAGTGCTGCATCCCAAGGACCATCTTTGCTTCATTAAGCACTCAAAATGATATGTTGATATTTTCATGTAAAACCAGGCATTCCTGGTTTGCACATCTTGCCAATAAGAAGATGTCTGTGTTTTTGTGGGAACATGGACAGGTTTCACCTCAATCTGGCTATCTGTTCAATGCAAGCCCTATTTAGCTGGAGTACCCCTTGGCTCCTTTGCCAAATTGCTCTGTTTTCTCTCCTCCCTTCACTTTCCCCGGGCCATGGAGGGGTTTGACATAAAACCTCCCAGCCACCCCTCCAGGCTGGGAGCTGAGGGTGACCTAACCTGGGGCCACCCATGTGTTGCTGCCAGTTGTTTGACACGGTCATGCTTCTGGCCAAGGTGGGTGGCTGGAAAAGGTGGCAGTGCTGCTTGAGTGCTGTGGTTCTACTCCCACCCACCTTTAATGATTAACCTCCCAGGCGCTGCGCTCACTGCAGGCTCCCTGAGAGGCCTCAGTCCCGCTGGGGTGGTGACGGTGGCACCTTAGTGGTTTCCTGCATCATCTCAGCCGTTTGGGTAGGCAAGTACCAGCTGCACTGAGCTTCAGGTGATGGCGTGTGGGTGTAACCTGTTGCTGCACCTCTCCCTCAAAATGTCCCCGGAGATCTCCTCTTCTCTACCACTTCCTTGGCCTTCACGGTCGTGATGGATGCTTCTTGTTGCAGCACTCGTCCCTGCTGCTTATTTTGGCTTCCTCATACAGAGGTGTCCCTACTCTGAAACAGATGCAATTCCTTAACTTCTTGCAGCTCATCACTGGCTGTGTAGCACACCTGGTGTGCTGTGAGTTGGACGCACCATTGGAGCTGCCCAGCGTCTGTTGCAGGTGCCTATGCCAGGATGGCAAAGGAAGCAGTGCCATGCTGAGCACAGCAGGGGTTTGGGGTTTTTTTTAGACTTGATTTGGGCAGGTTTCATGTAAAACCTCCACAGGGATGAGTCTCTGTGTCACTTTTTAAGAATGACATCTTTTTCTGTTAGATTTGCCAGGGTCAGTGCCCGGTTAAGGCCACTCACCAAGGCATCCTGGCATTGATGGCCCCACCACTGTGGTGCCTGCTTAGTGCCACTGCCTGACTTTCCCTCAGGGAACCCCCCCTGCCCAAAACCCAGTGCTGCACTTGCTCCAGCATGGGATCAGTGGGTAACACTATTTCCTATGCTCCTGGAAATGGTGAGATAAACCTTAAATGGAAGGAAATATAGGATAAAACACTTGGTGACTTCCAGCTGGAGGTGTTTGGGAAGGCAGAGCTAAGCTCTGGAGGGTCAGCTGTGTGCTTGTCGTTTCGTTTCTGTGACCACAACATCACATCGTGGAGCCACTCCAGGTAGCACGGCAAAGCGAACGATATCAATTAGTTTTACCAGTGGAGGGCCTGAAAGTATTTTAGAAATATAGATGTGCAAATATCTTTCTATCTAAAGTGAATATTTAATTTTCCATTAATAAATCTAGGAAGCCTGTAACAAGAGCTGGCCCAAACTCAATGGATTATACTTTCTTGAAGCAAAGGCAATATTTTGTTAAGTGGGTTATGTTCAAATGGTTAATAATACTCTGCTCAACCAAGGGGAAGGGTTTCACTTCTTGTGAAAAACTTCCTTGAAATGACCTTATTTTGTGTTCAAAATAAACACACTTTGGAACCATACATGGTTTTGTGGCTGCATCATTGGTCATCCCAGCTGATGTAAAGAGAAGTGAAAGGCAGCAAATTTGGGCAAGGTGCTGAGGGGAAGCCTGGTCATGAGAGGGCACATCTGCTGGAGGGACTGCTTAAAACTTTGAAGATGAAAACATTCAGTTCCTCAGTTTGCTGTATCAAAGCCAGATTTTGGAGGATGACCGAGCGAAGCCTCTGAGTTTCTGTTATCAGCATGCAGATCGGTGAAGGAGAGGAAATGTGGTGGTGGTGGTGGTGGTGTGCAGGAACTGCTCATAGCTGCGATCATAACATGAAGGTGCGCTGACTGCACATGGTGATGGGGCTGCACCCAAGCTGGTGCAGAATTCCAGCCCCTTTCAGACATGGGTGGGAGTGAGAGGCTGAGCAGCCCCCAGCTGCCTCGGGGGAGCCAATGTCTTGCTTGCCTTTTGGGCCAGGGCAGGCCACGGCTTGCTCACAAACCAGGGATACTGCAGTGTGCGTGGTCTTGCATGTGCCACCCCTGCACTGCAACTGGGCACAGGTGTCTGGCTGGTCCTGCTCTGGTCCTCCAAGGCGCAGCGGGGACATCCAACTTCTAGGGGGCTGATGGTATCATGGGGGGCCACCAGGCACCAGTGTCCTCTCGTCAGTCAAAGCCATGCATGGAGACGAGGGTGAAGGCACTCCATTCTCTTGGGGCCTTTCCTTATTTGTTTCAATCATGACAACATGATTTACTTCATCTATAAATATCCCTCTGGCACAGAGAACAACGTGCTGGATGACATTTTCCAGATGGTCTCATGTTCCTGGGCGAGGCAATCCCCTGGCATCTTTAAAAAAGGGAAGAAAATGCGATCTGCAAACGCTGCAAACCATGTCACAAACAACTTTAAAATAATTTAATGTCCATCCCTGCTCTCAGGACAGAGCAGAAAGAGCCCGTTCCCCCTTTTTTGTAACACGTTGCAATCCCTCAGCTGAGACCCAACACCCTTTGAAATCCATGTACTGCAAAAAACCTGTCAGGCAGACTGGAGTCAGTGGCTTTTCTCCTACATTTTTTTCTCCTGGCCCTCTTTCTTCATTTTTCTTCAGAAAAATGCCTTTTCTTAAAGGTGGGGGGAGGAGTTGAGGGATAAGAAACTGAAAATTTTGCTGCTGTTGTTTATTATGTGTTTTGGGTTTTATTTTTTTCTAATTTCTTAAACATTGTTCAAGACTAAGAGCTATTCAAGGCAGGCATTTAAATGTTACTATCACAGTTCAAAACACTCTGTATTTTTCCAAGGCCTTTGAAAGGAGCATCCTGACTGCACTAGCAGACCATGCTGTTGTTATGAACAGTCATTAAGGTGTTTAGATGAGTCCACCTGCCTCCTCTGGCTGGACAGGCAGAATCGACCATGAAGGGTGGCCATGAAGCTCTGGGACTGAGGGGGCAAAAGCCAGAGCTGGAGAGAGGGTCACTGCAGGAAGGGCTAAGCAGGAGCATTCCGCTTAGGAACAGTGCGCTCCACATAGCTAGGGAGCAAGCACTACATGTGGCACACAGGCAATTTTTTTGCTTGGTAGAATGTCTGGTTATATTGTGTGCAAATCCAAATATCTGTTTTTTTTCCTGCACTAATCTATTGATTGGTTGAATTGTTGGGGAAAAAAACAGGAGGTGACACAATAGCTTGAAACAAACACCCCCTTAGTATGTTCCTCTGGATGGCTGAGATCCCACCTCCTGGCTTGCTACCTTGTTCTGACATCCAGCACATGGAGCCATCAGTACCTAAGAGAAATCCTTATTGTCCAAAATAATGAAGATACTAGCTAGGAATGAAAGATGTCCGTGAACCTGAAATGATTTAGGTATCTTCAAAGCCCCAGGAGGGTTCTTGATGGTTATCTTTATATATTAGTGGAGCACGTAAGAGCACAAGAAGGCAGCTCTGGCCTCAGTGACCCTGACAGACAACAACATTGCCTCCTGTACCTGACATGCTGGCAGTCACCTCAGGGAGACCCACTGTGCACACTGGGAAGCTCCTTTTGAGCCATCACGGTTTACTGCCTGCTCCTCTTTGCTTTAATACACCTCCTTATATGTCAAACACTTGCTGGGAGCAGGTGATGTGTGTGCAAGGGCAGGCACTGCCAGAAGGGCAGCACCTGGACTGAGCACACTGGCAGTCAGCAAACCCTTGCTTCCCTGCTACTCTTTGTGCCATTTCTTATCCCAGCACTCTTGTCACTACCTGTGTGACAGCAGCAGTGGGGTTTTTGGATGGCTGGCAGGGCTATTTCCAGCTGTGGGCACAAGGATATTGTAGGATGGCCTTGCCTCGTGTGGGAGCTTCAGCCAGAGGCAGCAAGAACTGCCTGGCCATGGCATTTGCCTTGGAGCTGAACAGAGCAGAAGGGGTGTAAAACACAGGAGAGATTTGCCTGGTGGCTGAGGGATTTTTGTTTTGATAAAAGGAGCCCTCAAAGCTCTTGGGATGTAGGGAGGGCACAAAGAGGATGCACCATGAGAGACCAACCTGGCCAGGCTGCAGCTGCCTGCAGTCCACACTGGGCACACTGCCAATTCATCCGCTTTGGAAAAAAGAGCTGAAGCTGCCTTTTTTAGGACCCGTGTCTTTACTAACAAAATAGCAGGGCTGGGAAGAGGCCAGCACAGGGGCCATGCTCTCAGCAAAGGATGGCTCCAGGTGGGAGATCTCAGCATTCAGTGACGGCGGAGGAGTCCTTACTGCTGCTGCTCCCAGGGCCTGATGTTGCAACAGAGCCAAAATTAAAGTTGTGGCTGCTGGCAGTTCTGGCTTTCGCTGCCATAGATGTTCTTGAGGAAAACTTGGGGTTCCTACACCCGCCCCTGCCTCCCTCCTCCTTGGATATGGAAATTACAGTTTGGAAAGGTCCTTTGAACTTCACCTGCTCAAGACACACGCAAACGTGGCCTCTTCAGCTGACCATCCCCAAACTGCTGCCATCACTGTGCAGTCACTGTGCAGCATCACTGCCAGCACTGTGCAGCTGCTGGTTTTAGCTTCATTTTATTTTAGGTTCATTTTATTTTAGTTAACTAACTGTAGATTGGCTGCTATTTTCACTCTGAAGCCAGGAAAAGCACAGATTTGCAATGCTTATTGAAGCTCCTCTGACTGCCACAGCTTTCCAAGAGAGCTGCTTGCAGTGAGCCCTGAGCGGCAGCAGCTTTGGGGAAAGTGTGGGTACATCCTGTTTACACCAACCTCAGCTTCATGGTGCAGGTGATACCCAACATGCAAGAGTCTCCTAAGCCAGCCCCAAGGCTGAGCCAGTTCTAGGCTCTTAACCCACTAACAGATTTTTCCCAAGTGCCTGTTTTCCCAGGGCTGGGAGCCCAACATGCCAGGAGCCCAGCAGTTATAGTGATGTGATCAACTCCTAATCCTCCCCTGCCAATGTGAGCAATGGTATTTTTCCTTCTTTCTCTGTTTTTGTACCAAGGGCTTAAGGCCTGCTGTTACGAGTGAATACACAAGTTACTCATCGGCCAGGAGTAAGAGCAGCACAGTCCTGCTGTGTTTGCAGACTCCATGACTACTACGGAAAACCGCTCCAGTTTTCACATCAGTTCCTTCTTCCTTATCAATCCAAAGGTGGCTAGGACAAATGATTAGTGGAAACAGCAAATATTACGCATGTGCTACCTATTCTACTTTTCAAATTAAAACCAAACAAAATCAGGCGTGACACAATGCTCAGGAAAGACACTGGGGTTGTTGAAAGACCATTAAACTTTCAGTAGAGGATGAGTTGCAGAAAACATTACCTAATTAACATCACCTTACCATGACCTGCTGGAGACTAGGAAAGCCTCAGTAAACATCAGCAGCTCTGTGTGCGAACAAAAGAACTCTATTTCACTAGTTAAATACTTACTTTAAACTTGATGGATTCTGTACGTTGGTTTGGGACACAGACCTTGTCCACTTTGTTTAAGCCTGTTTATGAACCACAGTGAGTAAGCAAGAGACAGAGAGGAGGTCTGGTTTGGGCAGGAACACAGAGCTTTGCAGTCTAATGCTTGAAATGGCTGGATAACACCTGGGATGAGCAAGACATCACACGAACTGGTGTTGTCTCAGAGCCAGAGAAGCCCCCTATCACAGGCTGAAGTTTCCAGAAGGACCACCACATTTCTGCACCATTCCACCTCTCCCCCTTCTCTCTTTCTGACTGGACAACGCTTTGTTGAGAAATCAGTTGGCACACGATATTTGACTTAAGTCCCAACTCACCAATAGTTCACAAAGATATAAATCTGGTACTTGACGTCCTCCATTTTGAACAGGATGAGAAGGTGAGAACAAGGATGGGGTCTCCAACTGCCAAACAGATTAATGGGCTCTGATCCCTCCCTTCTTCAAGCAGGGACACCTTCTTGGTAAGAGTTGCGCCTCTGACTACGTCAGATGTTCTCCGGCAAAGTTATACCAGCACTAATGACTATCTCAAGCTGGTATTTTTATAGGCAGTGAATTTACCACTGGCAATCTCAAACTTGTTAAACCCGTCACTTCAATAAATTGTTTATTGGTCCAAGTTTGTGAATCTGCTCAGTGAAAGTCCTTTAGCGGGCTCTGACAGACAAACACTGATTCTATCAACCTTGTGAAAACTCCTCAGTGGAAGTCCTTTACAGACTCTGACAGGTCTGGTAGATCTTGTCAACTTCACAAAGCTGTTCAGTGGAAGTCCATTTTTGGACTCCTGACAGGCAAGTTAACTGTGACGAGTGGCTCCACAGTGAACCTTTAGACCACAAACTGTTGACAGGGACTAAGATTGGATCCAGCTGCACCTGAACACCTCAGGGTCAGAAGGCAAGGGGGTCCTTTCTGAACCCTGTGACCCAACAGGAGGACTTCCTTTTCTTTAGCCACACATCAGACATTTTACCCTTGTAATGCAACAGCTGCCGTTGGTTGTTTCAGGGGAAGTGAAAATCTTCCATGACCACGTTTTTTCCTGTCATTTTGTGGGTCTGTTAACCCTGCTGTCACACCCCCTCCCAGAGCTGGGTAGATTTCACTCAAGGCAAGTTATTTCTGGTTTGTGTAGGTGTTGTGGGCTTTTTGGCTTATACAGTGCCTCTAATATCTGGCTAGGCCAGTGCTTAAGCATTTGCCAATCCTTCAGACTCGGGTTCTGGCCTCATGCAAAGGACCCCAGAGTTCTCCCCAGCTGGACCAGCAGGGACCAAGGTAGGGTCAAGAAGGGGTGGGACTAACAGGAAAATCAGATAGCTCTTCAGGAATTACCCCAGACAAATGTCAGGCCCTTTGTAGCACACAAAGAATTGGAAACCCCCCTCTATTACACATTATTTCTCTGAGCTGGCTGATGGGCATGAACGTATCCGTGTCTATCCCTCTACTTGAGTGTTTTTGCCTGTTTCAGAAGTTAATTTCGGTGGCTCAGAAATCTCAGTCAGATTTCATACCAAAATAGTACATCTACTTCAAGTCAACAGGAAACTTTTAAATGAAAATGTCCAACTCTCCAAAGGCCCAGCATTCAGACTAGACCATCCTCTCTCTGGAAGGTGCACTGGGGCATTGAGAGAGCAGCCCCAGATCAGTAACAAGCCATGGAGAATCTGTGAAAAACTACTTTCTGGATCTACCTACGTTTGTAGTCCAAAATGTACTTTACTTCCAAATAGCCTCAAAGAGTAACTCACATTTGAAGTGTAATATTTAACTCAACAATGTTTGACATGTTGAACAAAGGTATAACAGAGGACTTCATTAATGACCTTTACTCATGTAGAAACACAGCAGCTGGTTGTTTTTAGGACTGTCCTGACCCTGTTAATTACATCTACACCCTGTGGTAGGTTAGGCTGTGAAAAACAAGACTATTTTACTGCATGGTGCATTGGAGTTGAAAAATGCTGCAACTGCTTTCCTTAGGTTAGGAAAACTCCATGTAATGCCCTTGGATCGTAATATTAGTCTGATAAGTGATAAACATTAACAGATACAGGGAAACACAGAGAAAGGTGAAAGTCAAACGAGGTGTTTGGAACTTAATCTGGGTGCCCAAATCAGAACCACCTGATTTAGGGGAACTGGCAATTCTTACTGACCCCAGTGACTTCATCAACATTACAGATGTGGACTCTTATTATTAGCTATGAAATTTGTCCTAGGAGATCATTGCTATGATCAGTGGAGTCAGTTTGGGATCTTCCAATTATTTTGTTTTTTTCTGACATTCCTTTCAAAATGGCCTTCTGGCAGTAAAGGGTCAATTTTAGCAAATATCAAAATTAAAAGAAAATGTGATGCTAGGAAATAAAAATTGGCAAAAAAATTTCCAAATTTGACACATTCTGAGCAAATGTTCCCCCCCAACTAAAAACAATTATTCCTTTTCAATAACTATTTAAATTTTGAATAATTTAAATACAATAGAAATTAAAATGACTTGTGACAATCAGCACAAAACTTTTAAATATGAACCAAACCAATTTGGTGGTGATTATTAATTCACTACTCTTACTTTGGACTTGGGCCAGAGAAAGCTTTTGCAATCTCGGATTCCTACAGAGAGGAAAAAACATCCTTGATTTCCACGTACCCAAAATGTTTCAGAGCTTCATGCAGACAGCTATAGATACACAGAGATCACCCTTTCTCATTCCTGTCCTGAGTGAGCTTGGCCAGCTAAAAAGTTGAAGTGGATATGTGCTTGGCCTATTTTCGTGCAGAGCAGATGGCTCCTGGGTTTTTCTCCAGCTGAAGGCTCTTACATCTGCAATAACACACCTTCCTTTGGGCTTAAACTATGGAGCAGTCGCCTTGCCTTCTGTCTGAAGGTACTGTGCAGTTCCAATTTACCTCTTATCACATCTTTATTTCCAATTTGTTCACTGGACATAGTGCTTATCATCATGCTTGCCTCAATTGGCAAAATTTATCAGAGTGCATCCCTCGTTGGTGAATACTAATCAATAAATATGATACTGTCCTAACACTGAGCTAATGCTTCTAAAATGATTTATCTGTATTTGCCAACTTCATTTAAAAAAAAAGGTATCTCATTTCAAGGGGCAAGAGTCTGCTAGCAAAACAGCATCATAGAATCACAGAATCATAGATTCATGGAATGGTCTGGGTTGAAAGGGACCTTAAAGATCATCTAGTTCATCTCCCCCACACCTCCACTAAACCAGATTCACTTAGAGCACCTTGCACAAGAATGTGTACAGGTGGGTTTTGTATTTCTCCAGAGAAGGAGACTCCACAACCTCCCTGAGCAGCCTGTGCCAGTGCTATGACAACCTCACAGTAAAGTTTTTCCTCATGTCCAGGTGAAACTTCCTGTGTTCCATTTTTTGTGACCATTCCCCCTTGTCCTGTTGCTGAGTAACACAGAAAAGAATCTGTCCCCATCCTCTTGACATCCACCCTTTAGATATTTCATAGAATCATAGAATTATTTGAGTTGAAAGGGACCTTAAAGATAATCTAGATCCAATTCCTCTGCCATGGGCAGGGACATCTTCCACTAGACCACGTTCCTCAAGAGCTCATCCAACCTTGCCTTGAACAACATTCCCTTTTTTTCCCCCCAATGTCTTCTTTTTCTCTCACAGAAATTTGATCAAGAAAATCTGGCAATCAGAACACAATCTGGTTTCATTCATCACATTGTGGCACCTTGGCACAAAAAAAGGCAAGTGGTTTAAGCATCTTCAATTTGGCTCCAGTAAGGAGAAGGCCAGACAAGCACTGGTAGCTGCATCATCAGAGGGTTTGTTCTGCTTTTCTGAAGAGAGAATACTTCTATTTTACTTAAAACCAAAGCCAAAAGAGACACCAGGACTGAAGGCAACAACTGAGGTCTAAAAGCAGTAGGAAAGAGAGCAGATGTCAGCATCTTCCAGCCTAGCTGCTGAGCTGCTATCTGCAGCCCCACACAATAAGCTGCTCCCCAATGCGACCCCAGGAGGAGCTCAGTAAGGTAAAGTAGGAGGAGCACTCTACCAGACATCCTTGGTGCCTGCAGGAAACAGGCCTTAGGGCAAGATAAACAGCCCCAGGGACAAGACGGTGCCCTTCGTTACACCTGTTTATCACTCTAGGCCTTTTAGCTCCCAGAACACCTAGGTTCCGGTCTGCCCATCAAGGAAAACTTATGAATAATAGTAGTAAAGCATGGATAGTATCTGGGAGAGTGACACCACAAAGGCTTAATGGCCCTGCTAGCCTTCTTCCCTTCCTACCCACTGCGTGCAGACAAACCAAAGCTGCTGGTCTGTGTTTCTTCTGCCCCCTTGAAGGGACACACACCCTTCTTCCTCCGCCTCCTCCTTCCACCTCACTCCCAACATAGGACATTACAATCTAATCACTGAGTGCCAGCTGTGCCACACCCTTTTCCCTTCCAGCCTTTGGTAAGCCATTTACTTATTTCCTGACTGAGAGACCAGCACCGTGTTTCTGCCTCTTTCATAGGAATAATTTTTGCATAAGCTCTTTCCAGCACCAGCACCTCAGCAGCTGATGCACAGACTTTTCTGGCAGCAGGATTCAGACCTGGCCAGCAGGTTGCTGGCTTAATTTGAAACAGGAATGAGGATGAAACTACCTGTAACATCACAGCAACCCTCTCCAGCAGCTCTCCTGTCCCAGTGCGAACCAAAGCCATCTTACTGGCAGGCAGACCAGGTAGGAAATTGCTCATCAAATCAAAACCAGGCTGAAAGCATTTAAAACCTGTTTACTCAAGTGATTTGCAGCTGTGACATTAGCTTGCAGGTAATGCTGCCCTTGTTCTGCCAGGTGCTTTGGAGGATGATCTGCATGGTGCTGTGCTCTTTACAGTGGCTGGGGTAGGTCCTTTGCCTCCCACAGCCTGTCTTGGCTCCCTGAGGCCCCAAGTACTCTGGCTCTGATTTGCAAGCAGGGCTGCCTAGCATCCTTGGGCTCCTTGCCAGGTCATTGCCTTCTTCAAGCATGTGGACAGCTGTGCCACTTGCACATCAGCACTTTAAGGCAACTCCAAACCAGCAGCAGTACACACAGGGGCTGGAAACCGATAGTTCAGGAGCTAATGATAAAATGTCCCAGAGGCACGTGCGTGATCCAAATTCTGCATTTAGATACATTTCCATATCCAGAGACTAAGACTGTACCATCTCTGCTGTAATTAGCCCCACGGGAGCCAAGTCCTGGCTCTGGCAATCTTCTGGAGAGATCTCCAGGCTTCGGGTCCTCCTTTGCTGTTGCTGTTACCGTTTCACAGGGCGCTTGTGCATGGCACTGCTGCAGACACTGTGCTTGCCCCACCAGCTGTTGTGACGTAACTGCCCCTGCGTGCGCCCAAGTTCACAAACCCCATCTAGTCTTCCCCTGCATCTGATGCCTGCTTTCACTCAAGGACCAGGTGAGGAACAGCATCCCTGGGCTCACTGCCCCAGGCTGCTGAAGGTGCAGCTCAGAAATGCAGAAAAACTGAGGTGGGAAGGGATCTCAGGAAGCCATCTGGCCTGATCCCTCGCTCCAAGGAGGGTGAGCATCGACATCTTCAGTGGTGACTGTCTCATTAATCTAATTCTGCTCAGAGGCGCAAGCAAAAATATCTTCAAATCCATTTTAACTTCAAATTTGATCAAGGCCTGTTTGTGTAAAAGAAATAGTTCAACATTATTGGGGAGGAGGGAGTAGTTTCAGATTACTGATTCTGGGGAAAACATGTTTTTTCTTTAAAGCAAATGTCAGAATTTCTTTCGTGGAAATGTTCCTCATGGGTAAGCTCTTTTGCAACACATAAATAACATGCTGCCTTCTGGGAATTGTGGAAAAACAGGGCTGGAAGACATCTCAATAGAGCTCGGTGTCCAACCCTTGCTCCAGGCAGGATTACCTCCATTGAAACCATTCCTGATTATCATCTAGCCTGCCTTGCAAAATCTCGGATGAACTTCCCACACAAATTACTCCATCCCATAACAGCCTTGCAGTCAAAAGTGCTTGTCTAAATGAAAATCCAAATTTCCCTTCTTTGTTCACGCTCATTAAGAACTTGTTCAGCAATCATTTGCCAGGAATAATAAGCAAAACTTCTCCCTGCCTGAGGGCAGACATGAAATTCACTATGCAATGTGCAAGCAGCTCATCTGGGGCCTGCTTTTTTGGTTGTTGTTTAACTAAAGTTTTCAATTTCACATCTTTGCTTGTGTTAGCTTTGTAAAAGCTCCCACCTTCCCCTGCACCTCCTTCTGTCTCTGTAGTTCACCAGCCTGTGATGTCTCTCACCAGGGTTGGTTTAATGTCATACCAGCCATCCCACTGGCTGAGGGCTGACTGAGACAAGAAGTAGTTACTACTGCAAAAATGGAATATTCTGATTTAAGCTAAAGTAAAATCAGTTTTCTAACTTCAGTTAAGTCTCATTTATGTAATGGTATTTTTTAAAAAAGTTACAGATATTGTGTCCCTCTGATAGGGACTCCTAAGACAGAATGTCCCTCTGATAGGTCACGGGGGAATAGCTTTAAACTGGAAGGGGGAAGATTTAGATTAGACATACGAAAAAATTCGTCACAATGAGGGTGATGAGGCACTGGCACAGGTTGCCCAGGGAAGTTGTGGCTGTCCCCTCTCTGGAAGTGTTCAAGGCCAGGATGGATGGGTCCTTGAGCAGCCTGGAGTGGTGGGAGGTATCCCTGTCCATGGCAGGGAGGTTGGAACTAGATGGGCTTTAAGGTCTCTTCCAACCCAAACCATTCTATGATTCTATGATAGCATGTTTTTTTCAAACTGTGTTTTTTCCAGACATTGTTCTCTTATGAAAATATAAAGCTTGTGTAAAGTATGATATGTACTGCATAGATGTGGTACATTTGCAGAATGGAGCAGATCATATTGAATGCTATCACACAGCACATGCAGGGCAGCCAGGTCATCAGACCCAGTCAACCTGGGTTTATGAAAGGCAGGTCCTGCCAGACCAACCCGATCTCCTTCTATGACAAGGTTACCCGGTTAATGGACAAGGGGAAGGCTGTGGATGTGGTGTACCTGGACTTTTGTAAAGCCTTTGAAACCGTTTTTCACAGTATTCTGATTGAGAAACTGGCTGCCATTGGCCTGGATGGGCACATCCTCTGCTGGGTGAAAAACTGGCTGGATGGCTGGGCCCAATGGGATCCTGGTAGATGGAGTTAAATCCAGTTGGAAACCAGTCACGAGTGGTGTTCCCCAGGGTTCAGTGCTGGGTCCAGTCCTGTTCAATATCTTTATTAATGATCTGGACGAAGGGATCGAGTGCACCCTTAGCAAGTTTGCAGATGACACCAAGCTGGGTGGCAGTGTTGATCTGCTTGAAGGAAGGGAGGCTCTGCAAAGGGATCTGGACAGGCTGGATCGATGGGCTGAGACCAACGGGATGAGGTTTAACAAGACCAAATGCCAAGTCCTGCACCTGGGACAAAACAATGCCATGCAGCGTTACAGGCTTGGGGAAGACAAGCTGGAAGGCTGCCTGGAGAAGGATCTGAGGGTGTTGGTTGACAGCCGGCTGAATATGAGCCAGCAGTGTGCCCAGGTGGCCAAGAAGGCCAATGGCATCTTGGCCTGTATCAAGAACAGTGTGGCCAGCAGAACAAGGGAGATGATTGTGCCCCTGTACTCAGCACTGGTGAGACCACACCTTGAGTACTGTGTTCAGTTCTGGGCCCCTCACTACAAGAAGGACATTGAGGTGTTGGAGAGTGTCCAGAGAAGCGCGACGAGGCTTGTGAAGGGGCTGGAGAACAAGTCCTACGAGGAGCAGCTGAGGGAACTGGGGTTGTTTAGCTTGGAGGAGGCTGAGAGGAGACCTCATCCCTATCCACGGCTGCCTGAAAGGGGACTGTGGCAGTCCACAAGTGACAGGTGATAGAACAAGAGGAAATGGCCATAAGTTGCCAGGGGAGGTTCAGACTAGATATTATCAAGAATTTCTTTACTGAAAGGGCTGTCAGGCACTGGAACAGCTGCCCAGGGAGGTGGTTGGGTCACCATCCCTGGAGGTGTTTAAAAAATGGGTAGACGAGTTTTTGAAGGACATGGTTTAGCAGAAGATGAGTACAGCTGGACTTGATGATCTCAAAGGTCTTTTCCAACTGGAAGAGTCTATGTATCTTCTTTAGTCATTTCCACATGTCTCTCTCTATCTAAAGTATGTAAGGTCAGACAGAGAACTGGTACCGTCCCAATTAGTGGAGATTTGGCTGTTGAGCAGTTCATAATAACATTAAAATTAGTCCCTGGAAAGTAATAGAATATGCATAAGATATCTGGGAAATGTTATACATATGCATGTAAATGGCAAATATATTCTGTACCCAGCTCTCTTCTTGTTATGTATGATTGGTGCAATTAGCCCTCATGCATCTGGTGCTGTAATAAAGAATGCTTGCTTTTTAAAATTCCAAAATGAGTCTTAGAGAGTTTATTTGCCAGCATTTTCGGTATGCACCCTGCTTGATCCATCCCCACATGACAAAAGGGAAAATAGGGATGAAAAAGTGTGGATGAGATTACACACTCCCCATTGGCAGTGGGGTAGCGGAGAAATTCCTGGAGGTGAGGAGAGAATGATGGAAGAAAAAAAAAAGCCTTACTGCAGTTTAAAATGGTATAGAATAGAAACATAGAATGGGTTGGGTTGGAAGGGGCCTTAAAGATCATCCAGTTCCAACCCACCTGCCATGGGCAGGGGCACCTTCCACCAGACCAGGCTGCTCAAGGACCCATCCATCCTGGCCTTGAATACCTCCAGGGAAGGGGCTTCCATGAGTTCTCTGGGCAACCTGTGCCAGTGTCTCACCACCCTTATTGTGAAGAATTTTTTCCTGATGTCTAATCTAAATCTTCCCCCTTACAATTTAAATCCATTCCCCCTCATCCTATCGCTACTTGCCCTTGTAAAAAATCCCTCACTAGCTTTCCTGTAGCCCCTTCAGGTTCTGGAAGGCTGCTCTAAGGTCTCTTCGGAACCTTCTCTTCTCCAGGCTGAACAACCCCAACTCTCTCAGTCTGTCCTCATAGCAGAGGTGCTCCAGACCTCTGATCATTTTGTAGCATCCTCTGGACCTGTTCACAACAGTTCCATATCCTTCTTATGCTGGGGATTCCAGAACTGGACACAGCACTCCAGTATTAGCCAGTAAATATTATGAATTAAAAAAAAACCAAACAAAACCAAATCAAACCCAAACCTCATCCCACTGCCCTAAAAGCAGCAGCGCCCCTGCCCAGGCAGGAGCCGATTCCCGGTGCCGTCGGCGCGAGGATGCGCGGGGGCGCCTCGGGGCGCTCCGGCAGGTCAAGGCTCTGTTTCCCCCCGGCTCAGCCCTACCCGACCCGCCGGGGCGGATCCCGGGAGGGGGCGATTGGAGCGTGCCCGGAGGCGGGACCGGCACGGGCGGGGGAAGGGCGGGCGCCGTCGGTGATGCCCGGAGCGGCGGAAGGGAGCTGCGGTGCTCTGCGGGTCCCGGAGGTGAGGCGGGAAGGATGGGAAGGACAGGGGGAGCAGGGAACGGCTAGAGCTCCGAGCTGGGCTGCCGGGAGGCGAGGCGAGGCGGCAGCTCCCGGGTGCAGCTGGAGCGAGGGGGACGCGGGGATTTGGTGGCTTCGTTTTTCTGCTCCGGGAAAGGTGGATTTGTTGTGTTTTTGTTTTTTTTTTTTTCCATGGGGAACTTTTCCATGAGCACAAAACACGTCCCCGTCCACCGCATGCAGCTCTTGAAGATGCGGACTGGAGGCAACAACCCTGCTCCACTCGCCTCCTCGAGGTTGCCAGGCTGGGGGTGTTGGGGAACCCCCGGCAGCTCCGAGCTGGCCCCGTGCAAATATCGTGCCCGGTCGTAGCTCTGGACTGCAGGTAGACGGGGCAGGGGGTCTCTCCCGGTGGTGGCGAGGTATTTAGGATGAGGTTTGTGAAGGGGAGCGCCTCTTGGATCCCTACACCGCTTTGTGAGGGTTTCTGCTGTGCAGGCATCGTTGTCAGAGGGAGCTGACGAAGGTGTGGATGAGTATCTCTTCTCTCTGGTGACCAGTGATGGGACTCGAGGGAACGGCAGGAAGATGAGCCAGGGGAGGGTTAGGTTGGGTATTAGGAAAAGGCTCTTCACCCAGAGGGTGGTGGAGCACGGGAACGACTCCCCAGGGAAGCAGTCACGGCACCAAGCCTGACAATATTCAAGAAGCATTTGAACAATGCCCTCAGACACACAGTGTGAATGTTAAGGTTGTCCTGTGCAGGCACAGGAGTTGGACTCAATAATCCTTGTGGGGCCCTTCCAACTCAGGACATTCTGTGATTCTGTGTGAATATAGCAGCCACGGGGAAGGAAGCTGCATATACAGTGCCCACGCATGCTGCTTCTCCCTCCCACTTGAGAAGGACGAGTGGAATGACTGAAGCTGTGGGTCCAGGTGAGTGGCAGCAGCATGGTGGGAAGATGGAAAAGTGTCGGATGGGGTGGAAAAATGTGCAACTCCCCTCTGCCAGGGCTTGGGTGAGAGGGTGGAAAGACAGCAGACCTGGTGATGGGAGAGTGGAGCTGGCCATCATGTGTCCAGGCAGAAGTGCCCTGAGAAGTGTCAGAGTCTGAGCAGGGATGGGGTCTGAGGAGGACAGGCACTCACAACAGAGCTATAGAAATGCTTGCTGTGAAAAGAGGGGGAAGAAAGCCCCTATGAGAGAGGCATAAGAAAATACGTAACCCTTGTAACTGTAATAACCTAAAACTAGTAATACTCATGAAAGAAGGTGAGTTTAGAAGCTTTGGCTAAGGATGAACTATCCTGGTTAAACTATCATGTTGTTTCCTAATGCATGAGAGGTTGCTCAGAATAGACCGGGTGTTTCTTAACCCTGAAGAAACCTTCTCTAGCTTCTGCTGAGCTCCAAAGGTTTTGCACTATTATTCATGGGTTTTCTTGCTGCAGAATTCATTTTTGGTATCAAGAGGAGCAAATCTTATGGAACTCAAATTCCCCTTTTTTGGTTCTTATAGCAATTCCAGTAATGTCTCAAGGCACAGGTTGTCTAGGAGGAAGCACTGACTATGGAGTCATACGTGAAGACCCTTCTCTTGTTCACATGCCCCTCATTTGAAAATGCAAAAATGGCAGTCATCCTTGAGGGCTGGAGGGTGTGATTTTGGGTGAATAGCAATCTACCTGCCATAAATTAGTTTTAGGTGTGTAGTTCAGGTTGCAGCTGGTATCTATGCCCCAAGTTTTCCTTCTCATGGTATTCCTACTGGCTCCTAAGGCATTGGCTGTCTCCATCGGACAGTTGCTCTGATGATCTTTTTCCTGCTCAGGGGTATTGTGGGGCCAAATTCAGTGTGGACTGTGAAGGCCTCAGTGTGAATTTTGGGATTATCACAGAACTGACTTTAGTGCTACTAAAAATATGCAGCCTCCTGGCTGTCTGTTCTTGCATCTCTCTCTGCCACTAATTGTGTCTCACCCTGGAGTGGAGCAAAACCAGTTTGGGGAGGTAGATCAGTAAGAAAATCAAATCCTTTAGTAGAACTGGCTTTTCAAGTGCTTTAGCTTTCAGGGCTGATCACAGCAGGGTCAGAGCAGTGTCAAGGAAGAGCCTGAAGAGGAAGGGAGTGGGGATGATTGCTTTAGCAACAATTAGCCATTGCTTTGCTTTTGTTGTGTCATCAGCAAATACTTTGGCATGAGGTACTTACGAGTAATTGTACTTCCATCTTACTTTCTTTGCATTTGGTCATTAGTGCAGGCTGCCAGACGAAGTTACCATATAAAACTATACAGATGTGCCCATGCCATATATAGAGGGGAGACCCGGTGAGCCATGTATGGCTTTGGATACGTCTTGTCATCAGTGCTGTTATGGTTTGGATCAAGTTCCAGGCAGGAGAGATTAAGGGCACTCCTCTTGTCTTTACTGGCAGCCCCTCAGTAAGCCCCTCATGTAGCTCCCTAAGGATTGCGCTTCCCAGGCTTGTTAAAATCTTGGACTGTGCCTCCTGGCTTTGAGATCCTTTTCTCGGCTCTCATCTGGGGTTGGGTTTTCATTTCACAGGTGCACCTGCCCAAAGAAACACTTAAAACCCTTTATGTTCCTGGGTTATTCAGGTTCCAGAACAGATTCACAAATCTTATTTTGGATGGTGCTTTTACTGGGAAACAGGTGATATGTTACCAACTCACTTTTTTCGCTTGTCTCTACTGGCTTTTACAATTATCTTAAACTGGGGCTGGGAACTCAGCCCAACAGTTTAAATGAGGTCTGGTGGAAATTCGAATTAAGGGATTGTCAGCTAACCACTCCACTGCTAGCGAGGGATTAAGTGCAATCATGTTATTATTTAGTTTTTTCGGTTAAAAAGGAAAATGTTCACAGTGCATGTTTTTGTCTAATTGCACAAAACCTCCCATCTGTGCAACATAAATGGGTTAATATCTCCTGGTTTTGAATACGTTTGGCTTTGCAGTGGCTCTGTTAAATAGAAAAGTACTTTTTCCATGTTTTCAGGAGGGAAGTTGTGCTAGAGAAAGGAAAACGACCCCCGAGATAGATTCTTGAAGATATTTAGACATCACTGTGATTTCAAGCTGGAGGTGAGGTTTTATCCTTCAGTTTAAGTGATCTATTCCTTGGCCTGTAAGAAACCTGTTCCAGAGCAGCAAAATAAACAGAAATTCCCTGAATCCATGTGTAGTCTGCAGCTGGCCCCATCTTTCCTCTCCAGCATGTCTCTGGATTTTAAAAATGGAGAAAGAAAATGTCATCTAGATTAGGGGAAGGAAAAATCACTACATATTGACCTATAAAGCTGGCAGTGTTTAATCATTAGTATGCTCTAATAATACCATATCTCTTCACTCCCTAATGCTGCTGGGTGCCCGGCCACAAAGGACTGACCTATAGAAGAAGACAGCAGTGCCTCCTCTGTTTTGCAAGATCTGCCGTGAAGCCCTTGCATAAGCTTGTGGACAGCAGCAGTACTGGTGACTAACAGGATTTGCTCACTTCCTGACCAGGCGTAGTTCTGACTTCCATATTCTCACAGTCTCCTTGTATGTGCATGTCCTTCCTTTCTAGCCGTTTGCTAGTATTTTCTTGAGCTGGGAGGGTTAAAATAGTGTTTAGTCTTAAATTTTATACACACTTTTCAGCCCTATTGTACAATGAGTGTGCATGGCTTTCTACAAACATGCAGTAATAGGAAACTACTATTTGAAAACTGTTGGTGGCAGAGAGCTGTATCAGTTTGCTGGCTGATCTGCTGCTAGCATCTGTCCCTTTTGTCTGTCTGTCATTTCCAGCAGCTTTCTGCAGCCAAATCTGCCTTATCTTTCATTTTAAGTATTGATGAGGGGTATATGTGTTCTGTTTGTTTTGAAAGTTAAAAGCTGTAAGGTACAAAAACTGCTCCTTTCAGTTAAAAAAGACCTAAACACTAAGCTCTATGAAAAAGCATTGGGAAATTTTTATTGCCAGGGTGCTGAGTAAGATGCTTCTGTACTCTTTTGGGTGGAAAGAGACATACGAAGTCTTGATGACACATTGTAGCTGGGCTCTTGATATTGCCAGCCTTTTTCTGTACAGGTCTGTCTGTCTGTCTCCCGCTTGCCTTTGTGCCCCGCAGTGACCCTGGCATCTTTCCTTGCTCCACCTCACTTGTCTCATTGCTTGGTGCTCCCACCAGGACAAAGCCCATCACCACCCATGCCCCAGGGAATGTGGTTTGGCACACTGGAGCCCTGCACCCTGATACTATTTCCCACCTAAGCAAAAGAGGCAAAAGCATTCTAGCCCGGGAGTTGGCAGGGCTCATTAAGAGGGCTTTAAACTAGGCCCAAAGGGGGAGGGGGATGTAACCAGGCTCACCAGTGATGTGACTGTAGGGAGTGAGTCATCACCAAGGGTGAAGTCAGTAACCCAGCTTAAGTGCATGTACACTAATGCACGCAGTATGGGCAATAAACATGAAGAGCTGGGAGTCCCGGTCAGGCAGGAGAGCTATGATATAGTTGCTATCACGGAAATGTGGTAGAACGACTCTCGTAACAGGAGTGCTGTCATGGAAGGCTACAAACTCTTCAGGAGAGACAGGCAGGAGAGAAGCGGTGGAGCGGTGGCCCTGTATATAAAGGAAACTCTTGATGCCGTAGAAGTTGAGATTAGTGATGACCAGATTGAGTGCCTATGGGTAAGGGTCAGAGGGGCAATCCTGATTGGAGTATGTTACAGACCACCCGATCAGGAGGAAGAGGTGGATATATTGTTGTTTAAGCAGCTGGAAGTTGCCTCAAGATTGGCTGCCCTTGTTCTTTCAGGAGATTTTAATCTCCCAGATATCTGCTGGGAACTTAACACTGCCGAGAGGAGGCAGTCCAGAAGGTTCTTGGAGTGTATTGAGGACTGTTTTCTGTCACAGCTGGTGAGTGAACCTACCAGGGGTGAGGCTCTCCTTGACCTGCTGTTTACAAATAGAGAAGGGCTGGTGGGTGATGTTGTGGTCAGAGGCTGTCTGGGATACAGTGACCATGAGATAATCGAGTTCTCCATAAACAATGAAACAAGGAAGGGCATGAACAGGACGTCCACGCTGGACTTTCGGCAGGTGTATTTTAGATTATTTAAGGAGCTAGGCAGGGAAGTACCCTGGGAAATAGCCCTTAAAAACAAGGGGGTCCAGGAGGGCTGGAGTTACTTCAAGAATGAAATCTTGAAGGCGCAGGAACAGGCTGTCCCAATGTGCCGTAAGATGAGCCGTAGAGGCAGACAGCCGGCCTGGATGAGTAAGGAGCTTCTGAAGGAGCTAAGTGAGAAAAAGAGGTTGTCACCTTTGGAAGGAAGAGGTGGTAAATCAGGTTATGTTCAAAGATATCGTTAAGTCGTGTAGGAAGAAAATTAGGGAGGCAAAAGCCCAGCTGGAGCTCAGATTGGCCACTTCTGTTAAGGACAACAAAAAGTGTTTTTACAAATATATTAATGGCAGAAAGAAGGGCAGCAACAACCTCCACTCCTTATTGGATGTCGAGGGAAATATAGTAACTAAAGATGACGAAAAGGCTGAAGTTCTTAATGCCTTCTTTACCTCCGTTTTCAACACTAAGACAGATTGTTCACTGGCCAACTGGCCTTCTGAAGTGGTGGATGGGGTCAGGATGGAATGTAGCTCCCCTGTAATCCAGGAGGAAGAAGTTAGAGACCTGCGGAGCCACTTGGATCCTCATAAGTCTATGGGCCAGATGGGATCCATCCTAGGGTGTTGAGAGAGCTGGCAGACGAGCTTGCTAAGCCACTTCCCATCATTTATCAACAGTCCTGGCTCACTGGAGAGGTCCCAGATGACTGGAAGTTGGCCAATGTGACGTCCATCCACAAGAAGGGCTGTAGGGACGATCCAGGTAATTACAGACCTGTCAGTCTGACCTCGGTTCCAGGTAAAATTATGAAGCAGATAATCCTGGCTGCAATCATGCGGCACCTGCAGAACGGCCAAGAGATCAGGCCCAGCCAGCATGGATTTAGGAGGGGCAGGTCCTACCTGACCAACCTGATCTCCTTTTATGACCATGTGACTCGGCTGGTGGATGAGAGGAATGCTGTGGATGTGGTATACCTGGACTTAAGGCCTTTGACTTAAGGCCTTCCTCATAATAGACTCCTGGAGAAGCTGACAGCCTGTGGCTTAGACAGGAGTGCTCTGTGCTGGGTTAGGAATTGGTTGGTTGGCCAAGCCCAGAGAGTGATAGTGAAGGGTGTCTCATCCAGCTGGCGGCTGGTCACCAGTGGTGTCCCCCAGGGGTTGGTGTTGGGCCCAGTCCCATTTGACATCTTTGTTGATGATCTGGATGAGGGGATTGAGTCCATCATTAGCAAGTTTGCAGACGATACCAAGCTGGGAGGAAGTGTCGATCTGCTGAAGGGTAGGAGGGCCCTACAGAGGGACCTTGACAGACTGGAGAGATGGGCTGATTCCAATGGGATGAAGTTTAACAAGTCCAAGTGCTGGGTTCTACACTTTGGATACAACAACCCCATGCAGTGCTATAGGCTGGGGACAGAGTGGCTGGAGAAGGGTCAAGTGGAAAGAGACTTGGGAGTGATGGTGGACAGGAAACTCAACATGAGCCAGCAGTATGCCCAAGTGGCCAAGAGGGCCAATGGTATCCTGGCCTGCATCAGGAATGGTGTGGTCAGCAGGACTGGAGAAGTTATCATCCCCTTATACTGGGCACTGGTCAGGCCGCACCAGTTCTGGGCCCCTCAGTTTAAGAGAGATGTTGAGATGCTAGAGTGTGTCCAGAGGAGAGCAACGAAGATGGTGAAGGGGCTGGAGCACACACCCTATGAACAGCGACTGAGGGAGCTGGGGTTGTTTAGCCTGGAGAAGAGGAGACTCAGGGGAGACCTTATTGCTCTCTATAACTGCCTAAAAGGAGGTTGTAGATAGGCAGGGGTTGGTCTCTTCTCTCAGGTGACCAGTGACAGAACAAGAGGACATGGTCTCAGGCTTCGTCTGGGGAGGTTTAGGCTTGATATTAGGAACAATTTTTTCACTGAAAGGGTGATTGGCCATTGGAATGCGCTGCCCAGGGAGGTGGAGGAGTCATCGTCCCTGGAGGTGTTTAAAAACAGATTGGATGAGGTGTTTAGTGCCATGATTTAAATGAGGACTAGTTGTTGGTGTTGGGTCATAGGCTGGACTAGATGATCTCAGAGGTCTTTTCCAACCTTGTGATACTGTGATACTATAGTGTTACTGCAGCAGTACATTGGGGATCCACGGGTTGCTCTGGGGGATGAGAGGGCCAGGCAGGCCCTCTGTGAGCCATGCCAGCCCCTGTGAGCTGAGTGGGGCAGCCCAGCCCCACATGAGGCACAGCCATGAGTGTGAGGCAGCTCTGGGGTCACTCTGTGGGGCAGGGTCTGAGTCAATGGGGTACAGGGCCAAACACAGGCAGGGCTGCAATATCAGGGGCAAAAGCCTCAGCTTAAAAGCTGTCTTCACGTTTCTTCTTCTTTCTTCAGATTAAAACAGGCCTGCAGCCTGACTGCCTCATATAGTGTTTTCTTTCTCCCCTATTGAGCAATTCCATCTTCTGTCCTGCCTCACAGCTCAGGGTTTCTGGGTTGGTGATATTTGCTGTTGCCATCTCTGATTCCTGAGGCCATCCTATGTAGCTCTTGCTCTCCAGTGTCTCCTGTGCTGGGCTCAAGGGCCATGGCAGAGTGAGGAGGAAGGTGTGGAGCAGAGCAATGTGAGGAAGGATGCACCTGTGATGAGAAAGTGAAGGGGCTATGGTTCACTGTGAAGGAGGGATGAAGGTTCAGAATAAGAAAACGAGGGATGTACTTTGAATTACCACAGGTCTTTCTAGGCAGGTTACAGCTCATACATCACTACGGTTCTATACTCTGTAGCTGGGGGCTTTGCAGTATGTTTTGCTGTTGTGTCTGTCAAATTCAAGTGAATCGTACCACTTTATTCATGAAATAGGCATAGAAATCTCAGGAAGGCACCAGGCTGGAGTGTTTTACTCGTGCTTATGAAGCTTCACTAAGAATTACTCAACATCATTTGAGATCCTTGCAAGGACACGTGGAATCTTATATTTCAATAAATAGTTTAAATACTTGTGTAAAGTTAAGATGAAAATGAATCTACCTGGGGCTTTTTGGGTAAACTCAGGTATCCTCGAGCAGGTGAGGTGTTTGGGCTGAGAAGAAGATATCCAGCAGAGGGCCCTCCCTCCTCACGGCCCACACTTTGATGGCCTTGCTGCAAAGGTGCTGCTCACACCTGCAGAGGTCCCTGCAAGGTTCTGGGAAAGCTGCAGTCAGAAATGAGTGCTTCCACTTCAGCCCTGTATTCATCCGAGTAGGCAGGCATGATTTCAATATTAGAAATCTCTGATTTTGATCTAGTAGTTAATTCTCTATGTGGATGCCACATGGAGCAAGCATAGCATTGAATTTTAAAATTAATTCCTTCAGGGAGTTTATGTGTGATCTCAATATGCAGTGGTTTAGCTAAGCACAAATAACATGTTATCATAGGGTGTGCAGAAGTGAATATAATGAAATGCATTGTCCCTTGGTGCACATATCCCTAATATGTACAGTATGAGTACTGGGGGAAGCCTTAACAAGCAGGAAACTTTAACTTAGATTCAGGTTATGTAAAAAGTCAATGTATTTTAAATGTATTAACTATGGTATGCAGTGTCTCCTTTGGAAAGGCCACCATATTTCCCCTTAGGTGCTGGTCATGTGAAGGGCTTCATACAAACTGGCTTGCGTTTGCTTCTATAAAATCTGTAGCATGGGGCAGAACCAAAAAGCACAGCTTCAAGCACGAGTCATTTTTCCACCTTTCTGCTGCAGGCTGCCTTATTCAACTATTTCTAGAGACCACCTTTGACCATAACTCTCCACAGCACGTAGTAACAATTCAGAGTATCACTTCCTATTTACTGTTCTTGGCAAACATGCTGAACTTGAAAGAACAAAGTGATAAAAGCAGAAGGGCCAATGCAGAGCAGTGTTGTGTATGGTCTTTGGACTGAACGGCACAGCACGCTTTGCTTTGACAATGTGTGTAGTCTTTAGATCTGTGTTTTTCTAAATTTGTTCTTGATGAAAGCTTTGCAAGCTGTAATTTTCCTTTGTGTTTGAAAGGAAGGAAAGGCATATCTTTAGCTTCTCTGAAATGCAGTAACTGGGAACTGATTTATGTAAACTTTCAGCAGCTTTTTTTTTTCTTTGGGTTATATTTAAGGGTGCCTCTAACACCAAATGTATTTGGGAATTACACCCACTGGTTATTTTCGATTCCCTTAGCTCTAGATTCAAGCTTAATATGTTTGATTTTGGTGCACCAAATGCTGGTATAGAGGAGTGGAATCATGGACGTTCTCCTTGAAGCAGTAGCAAAAAGACTCTGGATCTTTTGATGTGTTAATCTGGGAAGGCATCTTGGACTCAATGTTAGGGAACATACTTAACAAAATATTTAAAACCAGCACTTTACCTGACCCGTGTAGAAATGCTCTAGACTTGTATCACCCTCACTGAACTGCAGCCCTGTCTGCTTTGTGGAAATTCTTGAATGGCATTCTCTGTACCTTCCTGAGCCAGGAGCACATTGCTTCAGCCATGGTTAACTATTGGGGCTGAAATACAAGGAGGTATCTGGCAGCATGTGAAGGCTGCTTTGTGGGATGGATGTTGTGATTGATGCTGGGATGTGGCATGCTGTCCATACTTTAAAGGAACAATTAAGTTTTTTCATTGATGTGTGGACCACAGGAAATTTGCTCAAACCTGGCTCTTGACTCCTGCTGCTGTAATAACTGTTTGCTACTGAGTCATCTCTGTGTTGTCCCAGCAAAGTCTTGAAGCGCCTCTCTCTGATGGTATCAGGAAACTCCATTGCTCAGAGCTTATTAATATTTGCTTTGCTTTTTACGCACAAAGCATATCTAAAGTAGAATGCGAATGAATTTTAAGGAAACGCAATTTGCATGTTTGCAAGTTATTTCTGTGCTTGTGGTCATTTCCTCTTGTTTTGTTTCAGCAATCGAAATTACTGGATGAAACTTCAGTGGTGCATCACCACAGTTATCCTGTAGCTTCAGATAAGACTTCAGCAGAAATGATAGGAAGAAATAGAGCTTCTGCTCTAGCCCTAAAGGTGTTTGCACTGCCGTGGAGAGGCCTGTGATTTCCCTGGCGTTTTTGTTATTGTTGCTGGAACAGCTTGTTCTAATTTGCTGCACCTGTTTACTGCCTGAGATATTTCTCTCCTGTTCAACTGCTGAGTATCTGCAAAAGAAAACAAACTGGAACATTGCTACCTCCCCACTGCTCATAAGGGAGAAGTGTTGAGGGAGTGGTAGTGCTTTCTTAACTACCTTCTTTGTTTGTGCTTCAGTCAGGCTGTTCTGTTGAAGCTACACCATCAGAAAAGATTCGTGTTTATTTTGTAGGCAGAATTTTCTGCCTCAGACACTTGAGGGAATTTCCCTTTTGCTGGAAATTTCTCCTTGGGTTGATTTAGCCGCAACACAAAGCCTTGCTTTCTAGAGAAGGATGTACAGGTGGGGTGGCAGTGCTGGGACATTCTCCCCTTCCTGCTTAACTGGTAGAGAGTAATTTGGCATGTGCTATGGAGATGTTTAGGGTAAGCTGTTGACAGGTTTGAGCAAGTTATGAGTTCTCAGGAATGTGAAGCCATCGATAAATTGTTGGCGAGACCTTTGCGCTGGAAGTAGGTAAATGGAGACGTGTCATGGTCACTCATTTTCTTTGTTTGTTTAAAGAATTGGACAGGGAACTTTTAGAAGCAGATGTTACCACAAAGGAAAATAAATATGTGACTTGTTCAGGAAGTTGGTAACCTTGTGTTTTATAACCAATTTTGTTTGCACTAGGTGGTGAAGAACTGATCACCAGTTGGTAATCCAACATCCAAATCTAAATTTCACCCTTACAGGGGAAAAAAGAAAGGCTGGGGACTTTCACTGCATTTAAGCATTACAAGCTATTAGGTGTAACTGGCAGGGTTTGGGGAGCCGGGGGCTGCAGGGGAGAGCGGTGTGATAATGGGCCATCAGCTGCGCTGTACTGGTTCCAACTGGTTTCAGCCAGCTCCAGAACAGATGAAAACATCCTGTTGCACACCGAAACCAAAACTGATGAGAGCAGCACCCAGTGACTCTGCTCAAATGCATTTAAGAAAGCATGGTAGCTGTTAGGGGCAGGAGTCACAGA
This sequence comes from Dromococcyx pavoninus, assembly GCA_033558185.1. Taxonomy (NCBI): domain Eukaryota; kingdom Metazoa; phylum Chordata; class Aves; order Cuculiformes; family Neomorphidae; genus Dromococcyx; species Dromococcyx pavoninus. The sequence continues at coordinate 54,536 of JAUMJL010001150.1, read as the reverse complement.
AAGGAGGCATGGGAGGCTGTAAAAGATTCGTTGTGGGGGCAGAGCAGGGGTGAACTTTTGCTGCTGATGTGCTGTTCCTGCAGGGTGGAGTTGTATACTTACATCTTTTTTTACTGCACTTTTTGCTGGTGCAGTACTACTAGCAGTAACTATATCATGTACTCCCAGTGTAATGTGGTTATAAAATCTCATTCCCTTGCTCTTCATTCTTCCAAACACAAGTGGAGCGATAAAGAAAAAAGGGAGAGAACAGAGGAAAGGGAGATGGGGACAGAAAGTGTGTGTTATCTTCTTGGACGCTGAAGGAAGACAGAGTGTATGAAAGAAGGGAAGTTCACTATGACATGGCCATTCCCAGGCACTGTGCTGCCAGCTGGACTATGTGTCATTGTCTACATGTAGAGTAAAAACACTCCGAAATGGTCTCTCTAAGAGACTGAAGATGTGTTGAAAACTCATGGGATTATAAGGATGGCTTTTGTTCAAAAAAACAGAGATGAAAAATCTCAGTGGAGATTTTTATTTTTTTTTAACTAAAGAATGATTGATCTGAAATGGAAAATATTGTTCTGTTGTGAACCTGATCATACCTATCCGTAGCAGGAATAAAAGGGCTTGCTCTTACATTTTGTCTCACAAAACTTCTGTTTTTACTGTTGAATTGTATTGATTTTGTTTCTTTTAAACGATGCAAACTTTTACAACAAGGAAAACAGGAATTCAAGCAGAGAAAACACAAAAATGTTTTGCATCTTTCAGACAATATAATTTTTTTTTCTTTAAAGAGAATATTCCTTGTCCGCCTGGGTCCGCTTTGACAATGCAGGCTTTGGGAAAGGCGTTGGCACATGGATGACAAAGCCCTTTGTTTAGACTGTGCATTACAGGGGCCTGACACACCTTATTTCAGATTAAAACTCTTGGACTTTCTGGGAGATAAACTTAGCTCTACTCTTCCATCAACTTCAACGTATGTCTTTATGGTTAAATGTACGCTATGGACTTCAGAGGTCTAACCTTGGAGACTGGTCAGGACAGTCACACTAGGCATGTAAAAGCAGAAACAGCAGCACCATGTATCCCAGCTCAGCTGCCTGACAGAAGGGTGTATGGGTGTCCCCTTACACTTGAGCATACTGCTAGAGAAGGTCTGGCTCTGTGGGTAGAATAGGTGGGAAAAGAGACTTTTCGATATGACTGCTGTACTGAAGGCTTAACAATCTTAATGTTTGATTCTTTTTTGCAAAGTGTTGTTTTAAAATGGTGAAAGAAGGAAAGAATATGACTATTTTTTCAGTGAAAAAAAGTGTTAAGAACTTTTAAGTCTAGAGGCTTAAATATAAAAGTAAGAGCATGGTCAACAACAGAGGTGCCATGTGAAGGAATATAGTAAACATAGCTATGTTGTGGAGCTTTGTTGCAAATATGGGACACAAGGTTGTTATCTAGGAATACATGAAAGGGAAACAAGTACCATACTGTGATTCTAGGAGATGAGACCTCTCGACAGGAACAGATGATAGCACTGGGGTTTTAGATGAGTTCTGAGTTTTGGGGAAGGCTGGCAAGGTGATTCCCCTTTGGGGAAATCAAACACCTCAGCAGTAGCTGTCCCACTCACTGTCAGGTGTCAAGATCATTAGTATGGCAGCAACCTGGAGGACAGAAAAGAGTCCAAAATCCTAGTATCTAGGATTAGTCTTGTACCTGTCCGATTTGAAAATAATGGACTGATGAACATAGATGGAATAAATGCTGTATTTCCTCACAAGTGGCAAGCACAGTATGCATGCAGGGAATTAAGGGTCAGTTTTGGTTTGTGATAAATGGAGATGCTTGACCGTATTTTATTTTTGAACAAGAGTAATCTTTGCTAGAGAACAATACATTGTACCAGATTCAACAGCCTGAGAGAGGTGAGACTGCTGCTGCTCCATGTCCTGGCAATTGTGAGGCTGAAGGTGTTTTCAGCAGGCACACACACACACAAAGCACACCTATACACTACACATATATATACGTATACATGGCTGGCCACACAGATCACCAGTAGACACTCAGAGCACCCATGTGAATGTGCACAGCACCAACAGCCTCATCCTGCTCCTCCCCCTGACTAGATAGGATGGAAGTCAACACGTGAGATTTTTTATAGACGTATGTATAAGGTGGAACCCTCCAGGAGCTGGGCTTGGACGCTCAGCCCAGTAGCTGCCCCTGGAAGCCAGTCTCAGTAGTTACTGGCACCTGGACATACCAGTCCCCAGGGCAGCAGCACTGCTCCAGCTGCTGGTACAAACTGTCAGACACACACAGAGCAGGCCGGTACTTTCCATGTCCCACAGCCAACCCCCTTGTGCTCTCGCTCTCAGAGACACACAGGTGCTTTCATACCCAAAGCTGGCCCTTAGAGACCTACTCATGCTCCTGGCTCCCAGGCCACTTTGCACACTTACAGGCTGGTCCACTTGGTCTGTGCTAGCCATTGCACACTTAGACACCCACACTCACTCCAGTTGCTGGCATTGCAGGCACATGGGCCCACCTGTGGTCTAACAGCAGTTGTTGCATTCGCATCCTGATAACACACGTGCACACATATTAGAAAGCCCTCACTCAGGGAAAAGAGTCAGAAAGGAATTTAATAAGAGGACAAGAGAGACTATGCTGATCGGGCACAGGGCATGGACAGACAAGTGTACTGACCAGCAAGCTATTTACCTGCATCTGGCCCTTTTTATCTGTTTACACCTCTATTTTTCCTCTCTTGTTCCTCCCTAAATCACCTAAACCCTTCCCTTGCCTCACCTTTGGTTCCTGTTTGAAGTATTTCTTAGTAATTCCAATGCGATTCCAAACTGTTCTTTCCCTGCACCCTCTAATATGTCCCTCCCCCTAGGCAGTGACTCCCTTAGTCTGAAACGTGATTTGGAGAGCTGCTTCTGGTGACGGTGGTGATGGGTTTTAGGCCTGCACATTTAGGCCTGGGAGGGGCCCAGGCAAGGTGTTGGTTCCTCCAGAACCCTTGATCTGGGAATCTGCCTGCCGTTGCGCTCTTGTGTTCCTCTGGGCTTGGGCAGATGGGCCTTTAATAGGCTGATGGTCCTTGTGATGGGACTGGAAGTAGCCCAGCAGAGTAGATTTGGGCTCCCCCTTCTGACATTGTCCCGCTGAGCTTTTTGTGGGTGTGCAGATGAGCTTTGCCACATAAGCTCACAACCTGAACATGGGCTGTGGTGTCTGATGGGGCCCTGTGGCAGCACGGAGAAGCCAGGATGCTTTTTTAAAGATGAACTAATGGCGTAATTCAAGCATGCCAGCATGAAGGAGAGTTCAGCATGTGACTCTGCCGTAATACTGTCCTGAGGCTCGTGGTCTGTTGCCTTCCTTGTCAATGTCTTTTTCTTCTTTCCTCCCCTTCAGATCACGACGATTGTCTTGGGAGAGCAGGCTCTGATGGGAGCGAGAATGCTCAGGATGCCCAGCTGCCTGTCAAAACTGACCAGGGTGATGCTGAGCCACAAGCTCAGTGCTCTGTTTATCCTCGCGTTTAAGTTCATGTCCTTTGTCTCCATCATGTTATACTGGAGAATCACGGAGGACCCTAAGGGCAGGGGCCAGATCTACAGGCTGCCTGTTGAAATCCACTGTGCTCACTCTGTGCCTTCTCCTCCCAATGCCATTGCCAGTGGGCCCACTCCTTCCCCAGGGGACGTGTTTTTTGTGGAGACCTCGGAGCGAACTAACCCAAGTTACCTGTTCATGTGCTCTGTGGAGTCAGCGGCTCGGACTCACCCTGGGACAAGGGTTGTGGTGCTCATGAAAGGTTTGGCAAATGGTAATGCCTCGTTACCCAACCACTGGGGTTTCTCATTGCTGAGATGCTTCCCCAACGTGGAATTCCGGCCCCTGGACTTGCCGGAGCTTTTCTCAGGGACACCTCTGGCAAAGTGGTATTTGCAGGCTCAGCAGCGCTGGGAACCCTATTTCTTACCTGTCCTATCTGACGCCTGCAGAATTGCCATCATGTGGAAATTTGGTGGCATCTACCTGGACACAGACTTCATTGTGCTTAAGAACTTAAAGAACCTCACCAATGTGCTTGGTACCCAGTCCAAGTATGTACTGAACGGGGCCTTTTTGTCCTTTAAACCCAAACATAAATTCATAGAGCTCTGCATGCAGGACTTTGTGGACAATTACAATAGCTGGATCTGGGGGCACCAGGGCCCACAGCTCCTCACACGTGTCTTCAAGAAGTGGTGCTCCATTAGGAGTCTTCGGAGCAGTACGAGCTGCAAAGGTGTGAGTGCTCTGCCCCGTGATGCTTTTTATCCCATTCGGTGGCAGGACTGGAAGAAATACTTCAAAGTGGTCAGCTCCTCAGAGCTTTACCACCTCTTTAATAACACCTATGCAGTGCACGTGTGGAACAAGAAGAGCCAAGGGACAAGGCTAAAGATCACATCCCAGGCTTTGCTAGCTCAGCTGCATTCTCACTTCTGCCCTGCCACATACGATATCATGAAGAAGGACTTTGAATGGCAGTGACTTAAGGGTCAGCTAAGATATCTTGCCCAGGCGCCCACAGCTCTCCAGCTGTCCCATCACAAATGAACCTTCTTTGGAAGTGAGGTGGTGGTAGTTGAGGATAAAAGCTGTTTGTGGGTTCTTGCTTCAGCTGATCTCTGTGCAGCTCTTTGTCTTGACTTTAACTGCCTACCAGCAACATTTTGTTTCTCTGCAGGACCTTTCTTCTGCTTTGCTTGGTCAGGTAGAGAAATCTCAGGAGGAGAGCAAGAGCTGGGCCACATGTGGCAGCCTCCATCAGCCTTTCAGAGGAGTTAGGCCCCTTTCTGTGGCTGTAAACCCAGAAGAGGCCTTTGTAAAAATGCATATCTCGTTGTCCTATTCTCAGGACTTCTGAATTGCTGTCCTCAAAGCAATGAAAGGATGGGACAGCAAAGAAGAGGAACTCAGGAGGAAGTTAAGGATGTGACAGAGGAGGTATCCTGAGAAAAACATAGAGGAAAATGAAGAAGAAAGGGCTAAACTCGTTCCCTTCTCTTCTGAAGCCTTTGGTGGAGAAGACTTTCTCATGTCTGGTTTGAGCAGGGAGCAGGATGTTGCAGTCTGTTAGATGTCGTAGATCTAAAGACAAATAAAATTTTGTGGGAATCAGAGCGTAAGGATATGAGACTAGCTCATTATTTAGAAGGAGCTCTTTCACTGTCATGTTTTATTTTATAGCAGTGGCAAACTAACACCCTGTGATGAGCAGGAGAACTCATCCAAATCACACCTTAAATTGTAGCTGATACAAGGAGGAGCTTAATGATCTTTTTACACCAAGTTTTTCTGTGAGCAAACATCCATTGCACCACATTTTTCAGCACTTGGATGGATCCTAAAGAAAAGACATGATATTTCCAAGTATTTCCAAGATTGCAGAGAGCATGGTAGGGAACCTGTACTGTCTTAGCTGAAGTCCATTTACGAGTCATTTATGGTGGACCTCTTCAGGTACTCTGGACTACTCCTGCAATTCACTGTCCAGGATTACAGATCTCTCCTGGGAGTTCTTGAGGAGAGCAGTGGAAAGATTTACTCTTCTCCCTGAGCGTCTTCCTGAATTGCAGTGAAGAACGTTAATGTAACTCTTGCAAGGTGCTGTTATGCCTTTGAGGGTTCCCACCGCAGAGGCAAGTTTGTTGGACACACTGTGAGAGAAAACTCATGCGTCACCTTCATGGCCAAAAAGATGTGTTGATACTTTTACAGTTCTTGTTGGAAAGTAATGGAGACAGAGCAGTGAGAAACACAGATAAGGTCAAGACCATCAGCATCATTACATCTGGTCCCTACCATACTGTAAAGGGGATTGCTGATGCCCATGAGCTTGGCACTATGATAAGGTTAATGCAGATGAACAGAACTTTGGCCAAACCCTCTCCTACAGTACTATGAGATTATGATGTATAAAATCTTTCCTGCCTCCAGAGTGCTGCCTCTTCTTACGCCTAGGAACAGCAGTGGCGTGGTCCAGTGGCCCCTTTGGTGACCATGAGTCAGCCAGATCTTCAACATCACGTGGCCCCAAAGTGACAGCTCTTTCACATGGTGCTTCCTGCAAGTTCTCTGAATGTGACTCAAATGATTTCTAGATCTGCAGTTGTCTGAGGTCTTTTCCGTTTTTCAGGTCAACCGTAAGCTATGTGAGGTTTGCTCAGTTTAGGCAAGGCAAAAACGTAAAAGGCTGTGCATGGCATGCAACAATTCTCTGTTTGTCTCAGGTTTGTGTCTGTTGATAAAAATGAGACAAATTGCCCATTGCTTTTACAAAGCAGTTCCCTGTCCCTCAGGCAACATGGCCGTGGGAGCTGTACCTTTTGTTTTGGTTTTTTGAAAGTTACCTGCCTGTGAGTTAGGCAGGGTGTGAGGTCTGTGCACAAGTAGCTACTCTGGCATGAAGAAGGTGCTGGAAACACCCCTCCAGTGGCTGGCACCACCTGCGTGTATGTATTTAGTGCTGCCCCTATGTTCTGCCAACCTTTATGGTATATCCTGGAGGCATTCAGTATTTCGAATGTCTTCACCTTTCCCACCACTGAACATCTTTAGGAACAGAGACTTTGCGGGGAAATAGCAGATCTTAATAGAATTATAGAATGGTTTGGGTTGGACTCAATGATCTTAAAGGTCTTTTCCAACCAAAACCATTCTATGATTCTCTGATCATCTAGTTCCTGACTATATAAACATTCTTCACCACACTAAGTGGTATAAATGGAACGCTGTTTTCACTCCCCACTCACACTGTCACTGCTCTATGGGTTTTTCTCACTGCTTTCTTTAGAAGCAGCTGCAAAATTGTCAGCCCTGATCTGCTGTGTGGTCAGTGAGGCATGGTTTCTTCCTCTACTGGTTCCTTCTGTTTTGGGCCCTTTGGGCTAAACAACAGACATCTTGGTGAGCTAGGAACCCCTATCAGAGATGGTAAAATTGGTGATAATAAAGGCATATCAGAGGACTCTACTGTGGCTATACCATGACCTGATTATGATCGTGTTGGGAGCGTTTTGGACCTACTGTAATGAAAATCTGTTTTGATGTACCACTGCTTTTTCACTTCTAAGAAAGTGCCTTTTTTGGATAAGTGGAATGTTTCTGTTGTTGGTTTTGCTTGTTTGTTTTCCCCTGTAGAGTCAATGTTCCATGGTTTGATAAGATGAGAATCAAAGCTTTGACTTTTTTCACTTTGTCTTGTGAAAGAAAAATAAATACAATTTTTACTATTACTTCTCTCTGCCAAGATGTTCCATTTTGTTCTGCAGGGCGTTGGTGGTAGGTCTGAGCAATCTGTTAGTTATTTTGCAGAAAAGCATTTTAAAGTTGCATCCTGAAGTGACTCACTAAAATTAGGAGTTTGGAATGAACATGAGACAAGTTGGGAGCATAAGCACGTGTGGAAAGAAGGCTCTGTGGACTGACTACCATGTGGACTTGAGCAGAGGGAAAAGAGAAAAGTGCAGTGTGTGGTACTGAATCCTAATCCAACCAGGTGTCACCCTGTCATTCATCACCTGCAGCCTATCTGGAGCAAGATGTTTTAGTCTCACTTTGAAAGTCTGGATATTGTGGAATAGGGAATTCCATGAGAAATTGTGTTGCTTTTTCGCTGGGTAATGGGCTAGAGCCTTCCTTAGTAGTGACAGTGTCTGTGCTCTTGTAGACCTAAAAGTGGAAAACATGTACTGCACCCATTCATTTTCCCACCTGCCTTTCAGAGTCTGATCCAAGACCCTGGTGTTCACGGGAGCGTTTTGAGAGGCTGTGAAAGGACTGGTGAGGTCTGGTGTGCAGAGGAATTTTATTGTGACTCTGAGTTAAGAACCAGGGAAACAATTTTCCCTTGAGTTGTACAATAGTTGCCTATGCTTTCTTCATTGCTGGTATGCAGTCAAGGATGATGGGAAGTGTTGAGAAGGCATTAACTTTTTCTTGCCCTGTCTTCTTTGTCCTTGACCTCATTAAGGTTAGCTGGTACATAGCTATGCAGTACATCAAGGAGAGAAGCTTGGAGATGCAGAATTGAACAGTGCAACAGAAGAGGATTAAGGAAGAATCAGTAGGGTAGTCTGGACTGAGTCTCCTGGGAAGAGACTAAATGATAATTATTTTCTCTATGCTGGCTGAGAGCTCTCCTATGCGAGGAGCTCTTGTGTTGGGGGATCTAGGATGTGCAGTAAGTAGCAATTCTCTGTGTGGCTCTTTTTTGCGTTCTTCTTCTCCTCCCTATTTCTTCTCCCTCCTCCCAAAATGTGTAGTCCAGGAAGGCTGTGGTGCAAACTAGGTTAAGAGCCCTTCCTGTGGGAAAAGAGCAGTAACCTGTCTTAATCTTACATGTGTTGGGAGCTGAGGTCTGCCTAGGGCTGGTTTGTCCTCAGCAGGAGAGAAAAGGAAAAACAAAGCTCTCCACATACTGTATTTGGACATGCCATTTGTAAACACTGGCACTCTGGTCTTTCATGTGTACTTCAGGTTCATCTCTCTCAAGTATCTGAGACCATTCCTTGTGTGCACTTGGCTTGTGGTCTGTCAGGTGTGTTCTTTGCAACCATGGCTGGAACTCAGAAGAGGCAAATTCCAGAAGAGAAAACTACAAGAGGAAATTACTTCAGCTGCGTCCTGATGTTACAGCTCAAGCTGACCTTTAAATTTGTGTCTAAGGATGGAGCCTAATAGCAGCTGACATGGCTCTGCAGTATGTTGGTAGGAGTATGAGAAGCAATAAAGTGGTCACCACAAAGTGAAATCTATGTACAGGGGGAAAATTATGTAGTGCATAAAGTCTGGCAAGTTAAATATAAAAACACTGTAAGGCTATAGAAAACATTGTTTGTAAAACAATTTCGAAAGACATGACCGCTACCAAAGTTGTTATTCTTTTTTTCCAACTGCAGAAGGAACAGGAAGCCTGCTAGAGAGGCATAAGGTCAGTAGGAGAGGATAGGCTGAAAGGGACTTCAGAGATCACTTTGAAGCAAACCAAAATTAATTTCCATACCTGGCTACAGGTAAGAGGAACTTGGTGATGTTTCTCTACACTGTCATCCTTCCTTGTGGGGGATGCATGCCACATATGCACATTGTCTTGTCTGTGGAATACGTCAGGACTGAATAAACAGATGATACCTGATAAGATGCATCCATAAGTGCTGCAGGAGCTGGCTGATGTCATTGTGAGACTGCTCTCTGTAATGCTTGAAAGGTCATAGTCATCAGGGGAAATGGAAGGAAGCAAAAGTCAATCCTATCTTGCCTATCTTAAAGACATGCAAGGAAGAGGATCCAGGGAACTACAGGCCAGTCAGTGTCACCTTGAACCCTGGCAAGGTGAGTAGAGCAAATCCTCCTGGAAGTCATGTGCAAACATATTAAGGATGAGAAGGTGATTAGGAATAGCTGGCATGGATTTACAAAGGGGAAATTAAGCCTGGCCAAACTGATAGCCTTCTATGATTAAATGACCAGCTGAGCAGACAGGGAAAAAGCACTAGATATTGTTTATTGTGACTTTAGTAAGGCTTTTGGCATATTCTTCATAACACACTTGTAAACATACTGATGAAATGACTACATAAACACAGTGAAGTGGGTTGAAAACTGGCTGAACTGGATTTGAAGTATTGTGATAAGTGACACAAAGTCCAAATGTAGACCAGTAACTAGTGGTACACTCCAGGGATCTGTGCTGAGGCCAGTACTGTTCAACTGTCTTTATTAATGACCTTGATGATAATGAGATGGAGTGCAACCTCGGCAAGTTTGCAGATGATGCAAAACAAGAAGGAGTGGGTTGATTTGTAAGGTGTTTAAGCTGCCTCTCAGAGTGACCTCAATAAGCTGGAGAAACCAGCCAACAAGAATCTCATGAATTTCAACAGAGAGATGCAACTGGTGAGGGATAAGGCTATGTAGCTCCGGACAAGAAGTTGGCCAGGAGTCAGCAGTGTGTCCTTGGTGACAAAGGCAGTCAACAGCATGCTGGGCTGCATTATGTAAGGGCATTAGCTACAAGGTGAGGGGAAGCAGTACTTTCCAGCTACTCAGCACAGGTGAGTAACATCTGGAGGGCTGTGTCCGGTTCTGGGCTCTGCAGTTAAAGTGAGACATGGACATATTGGAGCAAATCGAGCAAAGGGCCACTAAGATGAGAAAGGGACTGGAGCATGTGCCCTACAAAGAGAGGCTGAGAGAGCTCTGGTCACTTTTCTTGGACAAGAGCAGGCTCAGGGAATGACTTGTCAATGTTGATAAATGCCTAACTGGACATGGTTGGGATAAAGAAGACAAGCCAGACTCATCTCTGTGGAATCCAGTCACAGGGCAATAGGCCTGGTATTTGTTGCAGACAACTACACTAAATCCTAAACTTAGTGACTGTATGGATAAAGGTGGTGTTTTATGGATGCGTCAGCATGTGTTCTCTAAGGGAAGGTCAGCCTTCATTGAGGGACAAGGAGGAACTCTATTGTCAAATGAGGGACGCTTGAATTTGGTAAAGCCATTCAATGAAGTATCCGGCATAAGAGGGAGTATTCCCAAATGGATGAATAAATTATTTTGTCAAAAGAGTGTGTGTGCAAGGGAACCTTGGGAGCTGAAGTCTTGGAGTGGGAGGAGGCAGCTCTATGAAACTCTCAGGTCAGTTCTTATGGCAGCCACCCAGGCAGTGTAAGCACTGGGAATTCTTAGCAAAGGAGTCGGAAACAAAACAGCAATTGGTTTCCTGCCACAGTATAAAGCTTAAAGGGTAGTGATAATGGGGTTTCAATTCCCTTCTTTTGTGTTTGGGGTTTTTTTATGGTCCTTGTTAAGTTCTAATTAGATGGGTTCTTTATAGCAGAGTCACATGACCCGTTAGCTGCATGACACTTGCTTCAGCTAATGTATTAGCAAATATATGATGTCACATCCTGCCTGATTTGCATGTTATCTCCATGTGTTTAGAGTCCATGTTTCACCATTTACCTTCAGGAAAAGGAAGTGCCAGACCGTAGAGTTATAGGTGCTCTCAGACACACTAACTTCTTGAAAATCGTGTCCAGCTGAGCAGTGATTTCTGTGGTGTCTTGAAAGCTGGGAGAGGTGAGTAGTATTTGAAGTTTCTGTGAGTGGGATGAGGATAGAGAGTCAGTTTTCTAGGCTTGGTTACATAGAAGAAAGAACTCTGTCCCCTCAAGCCTCTCCCTGCTTTGTCTTCTATAGTTTACCAAGGTAAAAATGATTTACAGATTTCAACAGGCTGTGGTCTGGAGGGAGGGGGAAATGGGGGAAAATAGGGATATAAAAAACAAGTAGGTTTCGCTGCCTGTAACACCCAGAGCATGTGCTGGTACTTCTCTGCAGGAGAAGAAAATGTTCTGGGAAGCCAGAGCTCATGATTTGTATATCGGCTGCTTTTCCTCTGTCCCGAAAGCCGCAGTGCCTAGTGGAGAGCAGTGGTTCCATGCTGCTGCATTTGGAAACCTCTGAGTGCAGCTGACAAGTCGTTTTCTGGCTGCATGGAGAGCTTAATAAGTGATCCAGTTGCAGTAACCGGGTATGAATGACAAATGGGATTGCACCAGTGGGGTGGTTAAAGCTGTTTGATTTAAAACATTTGATTTAAAGATTTGCTATTTCCTGAAGCTCTCTGTTCTGGGGTGTGGGGATTTGGGTTTGGAGATGGAGTAGGGGAAATGCCACAGTCCTCCTCGATGCTTCTCCCTCTGTTGCGCAGTGACCTGAAGGCCCTTTGACAACACAGAAAAGCCAGGAGAGCATTTAAGAAAGTACCAAAATCCCTAATTTTAAGCTTGCTGCCCAGACGTGAAGGAAGGAAAGTTCTGCTCTGCAGTGGCATTGTCCTGAGGCTTGTGATCTGCTACTTTGCCTGTTAGTGTCTTTTTATTCTTTCCTTGCCTTCAGATCACAACGGTTTTCTTGGGAGAGCAGGCTTTGACAGGAGCAAGACTGCCCAGGATGTCCGGCTGCCTGCCAAAACTGTCAATGGTGCTGCTGAGCCGCAGACTTGGGCCTCTGTCCATCCTTGTCATATCAGTTGTGTTCTTTACCACTGTTCTGTTCTACTGGAGACCTGGAGAGGACGTTGAGGGCCAATTCTACAGCTTGCATACACAAAGAAGATGTGAACAATTTTTGCCTCACCTTCTGCAGCCTATTGCTGTTGGGCCCCCTACTTCCCCAGGGGACGTGTTTTTTGTGGAGACCTCAGAGCAAACTAACCTGAGTTACCTGTTCATGTGCTCTGTGGAGTCAGCGGCTCGGACTCACCCTCGGACAAGGGTTGTGGTGCTCATGAAAGGTTTGGCAAAAGGTAACGCCTTGTTACCCAGCCACTGGGGTTTCTCATTGCTGAGATGCTTCCCCAACGTGGAATTCCGGCCCCTGGACTTGCCGGAGCTTTTCTCAGGGACACCTCTGGCAAAGTGGTACTTGGAACCTGAGCACCAGAAGGAACCCTATTTCTTACCTGTCCTATCTGACGCCTGCAGAATTGCCATCATGTGGAAATTTGGTGGCATCTACCTGGACACAGACTTCATTGTGCTTAAGAACTTGAAGAACCTCACCAATGCCCTTGGTTTGCAGGCTCAGGGTGTACTGAACGGGGCCTTCCTGTCCTTTAAACCGAAGCATGAGTTCATGGAGCTTTGCATGCAGGAGTTTGTGGATAACTACAATGGCTGGATCTGGGCTCACCAGGGCCCAAGACTCTTAACAGATGTCTTCAAGAAGTGGTGCTCCATCAGTCATATCCAGGACAACATGAGCTGCAAAGGGGTGCATGCTCTTTCCCCAGAAGCCTTTTATCCTATTGGCTGGGAGGAATGGAAGAAGTTATTTGAATCAATCAGCTCCTGGGAGCTCCACAGGCTCCTTAAGAACACCTACGCTGTGCATGTATGGAATAAACTGAGCCATGGGACAAGGCTAGAGATCACATCCCAGGCTTTGCTGGCTCAGCTGTATTCTCAGTCCTGCCCTGCCACATATGCGAATATGAAGAAGGACTCTGAAGAGCAGTCAGGGTCTGCAATGTGACCTGTGGGCCCTTGGCTGCAGGGAAGTTCCACAGCCTGAAGGAAACGGAGTATTTGTCACCTTCCATGGAGCAGGTATTCTGTGTGACAGTGATTTTGTACCATTTCCGATATGTGCCTCAGCTCCTATGTGCTTCCAACATGGACTGGACCTGAGTTTGGACTCTCTTGTTGTCCTTCAATAGCCCTTGATGCTGCAGGGAAGGGTTAACTGAAGGGTGCCTGTGGGTTCCTGCTCTGTTGCCTGAAAAGCCTCTCATGTGGTGTCAACAGCTGTGGGAACCCTTGGCTCGCTGGCTGTAGTGTTTCTAAGTATGTATATAAATGCCAGTCAGTGCTACAGGAGCTTCATTTCCCAGGTGGTGAAGATTCTTATGGCTGGTGAAGTATATGGGAATATATGAAAATGGCTTTAAGAAATGGAAAACATTTTAAGCCCTCACTCGATTCAATGCAAAATTTTCCAGAGGTACTTGTTTTTAAATGATTTTTTTTGTCTCCTGTTTTACATTCCACAGCAATAGGCTGGGTTTTCTTGTCCTCTTCGGGAAAACAAATAGCCATAAGCAGTTCTTTTACCAGCATGGGGACATGAGACAGTTACTATGTACAATACTCTCCTGTAGACTCAGTGCTTGGATGTGCAAGTGTGCTTCTCTAAATTGCAAGTTTGCAACACCTGAGTAATAAGATAGCACTGGTAGTCAAATAGTTAATAGGCTGAGAGTGATTATAGGGAATTTCCTTGTTGCTTATTTGCCTCTTACTGTTTCATAGGTAAAATAATAATGAACCCACAATAATGCAACTCAAATGTAAAGTACACAACCCCTTTTTCCTTGCATCTAGAATCATACATGTAATGACTGAATCATTAATCCTGGTAGGTACTTGTATGTGAATTCTGAGAAATGGTTCTGTTGGTCAGGAGTGTAGTTGTGCACCTTTTCTTAATGTTTAAGAAAGCACCAGCTTGGATGTACCAGGAACTGGGGTTACAAGGGGTGGGAGGTGTAGAAGACACAGGGATATTGGAAGGGATGAAAGCTATGTGGAAGGTTTTTTTTTTTTTGGAGGAGAGCTGACTGCCTTGGACTGGTGCTGTTTGTAGAATGTGCCTAAGAATAAAAAGCCCAAACTTGGGGTTCCGTATCATTGCCTCTGGCATGGCCATCTGTGGCCTTCTGGGCAGCTCCTATGTCACAGCAGTGTCTGGGCACGATGGGAGGGATGAGGGATGTAAGTCAGCTCCGGCATGGTGGCCACAGCTGAAATGGAAGCAGAAAAAAGGCAGAGCAGCCTCTCTCCATGTCCGTGTCAGGGTCCTTGGGGGGCCTGAAGAAGAGGAGGGCAAGAAGGAAGGGCACGTGCTGTGTGGAGCAGGGCAGGGGATGGCAGTGGGGGCAGTTGAGGTGCTGGTGGGGTTGGTCAGGATGTGCTGCCTGGAGTTGCCTTTGGCTGGAGAGGTGCTGAGGCAGGTACCTGCCTGCCAGCAGAGCTCCAGCTGCCATCTTTCACCACAGAGGACAGCAGTTCACCAGTGCCTCCTCCAGCTCCTCCTCTGGCTCCGCTTTCTCTAAACCACAGAAAATGGGGCTGGGCTGGCCCTCCCTCCTCCTGCTGCTGGAGCAACACAGGTCTCTGTGTGCCTGGGGACTGCATTCACCACTTCTGGGCAGTGTCGGGAGCAGAGTGGATTTGGGGTGGTCTATGCCTTGTTCCCTCTATTTCTGGGCTGGGCAGGAATAACCCATCTCTTGGAGAGGCATCTTGTGCTCCTGTGGGCCTGCATCCCTCCCTCCTCCATCTCCCCAGCCCTTTGCTTGGGTGTCGTAGAGCAGGGCAGCTACAGCTGTGTCAGCAAGAGTCATGCCAGCACGTTCTGTTAATGTGGTCAAATTCTGCCTCTTCTTCTTGCTGAAATACAGGCAGTTTCTTGGGTCAGCAATTAGAAGATATTTCTTTGGTGTTTTTTTCTGGAGGCTGGGAATATTTCCCAAGCTATGAGGCTGAGCAGCCCTTGGCCAGAGATCTCTGATCTCTCAGGGGTTGCTGATCCCTACCTATGCTATAGAGAAATACTGATATCTTAATGGCAATTTAAGCTCCTGTGGTTCAACTGTTGGAAATCCCAGTTGATTTCTGGCTTCACATTTGCTGTTTGTTTTTTCCTCTTGTGTTTTAACCACATTTGATTGTTTTTTCAGCATGTGCCTTTTTTCTTGGAAGAACTTCACTCTGAAGCAAAGATACGATCTGTGTAACTGTGCCAGTATCAGTGTTGTGAGTGAAATGCAGCCTCTCTGCCTTGCATTAATCCTTATCTTCATCATGTTTTTGCAGGAGATGAAGAAAAGAGCTAGTGTGCACCAGAATATGTTTTGGATTCTTGTAGCCATGAGAGATTGTTCCCTGCAGACCTTTTCTTCAGTCCTTCCCTACCCGCTATGTCATGGGCACATCAATTTTCACCTTCCAGTACTGTAGAGTATGATCTAAACTGCAGGCAGGCCTAGGTCAGTGGCGTCTGTGCAGAAGTCCCTTTATGGACAAGGTGCTCAGTGGAGTGATCCGTTGGCATGTTGCTTTATGGCCACTTCATTGTGGGATCAAAAGATCCTGCAGCAGTGCTGGAACAAGTAGTGCTTTCTGCTTCATCTCTCCACCCTCTGGTGTGATTCTTTCATCCCTTCCCTTCCCTTCCCTTCCCTTCCCTTCCCTTCCCTTCCCTTCCCTTCCCTTCCCTTCCCTTCCCTTCCCTTCCCTTCCCTTCCCTTCCCTTCCCTTCCCTTCCCTTCCCTTCCCTTCCCTTCCCTTCCCTTCCCTTCCCTTCCCTTCCCTTCCCTTCCCTTCCCTTCCCTTCCCTTCCCTTCCCTTCCCTTCCCTTCCCTTCCCTTCCCTTCCCTTCCCTTCCCTTCCCTTCCCTTCCCTTCCCTTCCCATTCCTGAGTTAGCTCAACAACATCACACTCAATCCACTCTGGCTGTTTCTGACACTGGGAATAGCTTTTTCTAGCTGCTCCTTGTGGACATAGGGTAGTGCAGGAAGAACCTGCTGTTAGCAGACCTGAACAAATCTGGGAATAAGAACTAGAGCGAGCAGCTCTGAAGTTGAGGACAAGGACACCAGCTAAGTCTGCATGGACCACGTGGCTGCCTTTGACTGGGGAATAAGGAGCAGACCTGGCTGTGTGCTGAGTTTGACAGCTGACATGAAAGGCTGGTCCCATGCTGGACACAGGGAGTTCTGGGTTAGCTCTTGTGCCGTTCTGGGGGTGGGGCTGCTATGACTTCAGCTGGGCCAGCACCCAACTGAGAGCTCAGTATGGTTTGTAGGAAATATTAAAGCCCAGGTGCAAGCCAATGCTCACAACTAGAGATTAGACTTGAACGGCAAATCTATGGCTTTTGTCCATTTCCAGTAACTGCAACCAGAACCGAAATTCCAGAAGTATACGAAAACAGCAAGGGACAGAATGCTTCCGAGTGAGTCTGACGCTGAGCTCTGACTTGCTTCCTTAACCTTTCGCCTTGTGAGGCTGCTGCTAACAGCCCGGTCGCCAGCTGGTTCCAGCTCGTTTCTTTTTCTCTCGAACTCCTGCTGCAGGCTTGCGAGCAGAGGCTCGTCTGTGCCACTGGCACTAACGAGCACATTGCTGCCCCTGGCTCACTGCTCCTGGCAGTGACTCAGGTGCTCCATACCACATGGCACAGCACGTTCTGCCTGGCCATATAAGCTTTAAGGTAAAGGTGCGATAGCTCCTATCACCAAAGCAAACATTTCTTCTGTGGTGGTACATTGGCTTTGTGACTACTGCCAACTGCCTGTACTTGTCAGTCCAACAGTTGCTATTGTATCCGTATGTAATCAGGATGGAAGTTTACCTGCTGTTTTTCAAAAGCGGCCAAAGAATGCAACGCACTGAGCCTTATGTTGGGCTTTCCACAAAACAGTTCTCTTGTGCATGAATACTGTAGAAAGACCTTAAGGAGTGAAGCTGAGGAAATGCTAAATCTTTGTGATTTCTGGTGAGGATGAACGAATAATGAGCTATTTCCTTGCCCTGCACCTCAGTAGTGGTCTGATTAAAATCTTAAGTCTAGTATTTCTTATTAGTCTTGGTAGGGGTCTTAATTCCTGGGGCAGATGAGAGCTGAGTGGCACAGCACTGAGCTCTGGGCTACAGTGCCCTTCTTGGTGACTGGATACCTTGGCCACAGAGCCATTGCTACACTTGGTATGAGGGTCTGGCAGCCATCAGCAGGGTTCAGAGTCTTCTTAGTGGCTATACTTGTATCTGAAAGTGGTCTTTTCCTGCTGCTAGTGTTTCTTCTGGGGTTAGTGCTTACTTGCACTGTTCTGGTGCACCACTGCACTACCTCTGAGCTTGCTCAGCAAGGAACTCACATTATAAGCTGTAGCTAACAGCACCATTAACATCAGAAGAACCACTTAGAATCATAGAATGGTTTGGGTAGGAAGTGACCTTAAAGCCCATCGAGTTCCAATCCCCCTGCCATGGGCAGGGACACCTCCCACTAGACCAGGCTGCTCAAGGGCCCCATCCAACCTGACCTTGAACACTTTCAAGGATGGGGCATCCACAACTTCCCTGGGCAACCTGTGCCAGTGCCTCACCACCCTCAGTGTGAAGAATTTTTTCCTAATGTCTAATCTAAACCTTCCCCCTTCCAGTTTAAAGCCATTCCCCCTCATCCTTTCACTACAGCCCCTTCTAAAAAGTCCCTCCCCAGCTTTCTTGTAGGCTCCCTTCAGGTGCTGGAAGACTGCTATGAGGTCTCCCCAGAGCCTTCTCTTCTCTGGGCTGAAGAAAACCAACTCTCTCAGACTGTCCTCATAGCAGAGAAGCTCAAGCCCTTTGAGCATCTTTGTAGCCCTCCTCTGGACCGGTTCCAACAGTTCCATATCATTCTTATGTTGGGGATTCCAGAACTGGACACAATACGCCAGGTGGGGTCTCACAAAGCAGAGTAGAGGGAAAGAATCATCTCCCTCACCCTGCTGGCCACGCTTCTTTTGATGCAGCCCAGGACATGGTTGGCTTTCTGGGCTGTGAGTGCACATTGTGAGCTCATGTTGAGCTTCTCATCAATCAGCAACCCCAAGTCCTTCTCCTCAGGGCTGCTCTGCATCACATTGTCCCTCATCCTGTATTGATACTGGGGATTGCCCCGACCTAGGTGTTGGACCTTGCACTCAATGGTGTTCACACAGGCCCACTTCTCCAGCTTGTCCAGATCCCTCTGGATGACATCTTGTCCTTCTGGTGTGACCACTGCAACACTCAGCTTGGTGTCACTTGCCAAGTTGCTGAGGTGTGCTTGATCCCGCTTGTCTATATCTTCAATGAAAATATTAAACAGCACTGGTTCCAGTATGGACCCCTGAGTGACACCACTTGTCACAGGTCACGGGTCTCCATCTGGACATCCAGCCCTAACTTCTCTATTATAAATCCATATGCTGCCATTCTCAAATCACGTTGTCACTGGGTACAATCTAATCCTGGCAAAGGGTTACTGTCTGAGAAAATAACAACTACTACCGTTTTTTTTACATCTGAATAAGTTTTTGAGCAAACTCACTTCACTGAAATTGAGCATGCCTGGTTTTTTGAAAGCTGTTACAGCTCTGTCTTAATTCATTCAACAAGTTTCCAACTCTGTCTAGGTGTAATAGCATTACTGAGGATTTTCCACTAATCTCAGGCTACTGCTTATTGTATTTAGGGTGACAGAAGCTGAATTGAAGCTTAATGATGTTGCCATTACTGGATGTGTGATTTTCTGTTTGTGGCCATTACTTAGGTACCTCATTGGTTCTCTGTGTTCCAAATAACAGGGTGATGCTGTATATATTTCAGTGAGAGGCCATCACTTCTTTAGTGATTTTGGAATTAACAGCTATCAAAATTGCTATACCATTCCTCCCTGCAGTCTGTTTATTTTTTGCTGATATCATCCTCTGACTTTTTGCTGTGGCTTGCTTTTAATTCTTCTTACCCCATGGAGTGTCTATCCAACACTGCATTAGAGCTATACGATCGAGTATTTTCACTTTTCTTTCTTTTATTTCAAGAGACAAATTAGTTCTAAAAAACATGTAAATGAAATTGGATGTTGCAGGGTTCACTCTGGAAAGGTAAAGTTATGATTAATTACAAAAGAGAAGAGTGCCTTAAGTGTCCTCTTGTTCTGTAGCTGCAGTATCTTCTGGCTCAGTCTAATACACCCATTGTGGTTGCAACACTTACTCTCATCTCGCCTGAAATATTCACGTATGTGTGGTGTGCCGTTCTTCTCTAGGGTCAGAAGGAGGAGCTGTAAAGCTGTTGTTAAAATGCTAAATATTAATTCCCCTGAATACTAATGGAATTAGGTCGTGGATTTGTCCGTGTTTGTCATTGCTGTGCTCTTCCTTCCTAATAGAATGATTAGTCACCCTCTGCCTGTTGGTACTGTCAAATCTTACCTCTTCCACTCTTGTTGCTAATCCGAAGAAAATGGAGATCTTTGGCTCTTTTCTTGAGCATCTACCTGGCTATGCAGCAGCACTTTGCTGGACATTTTTCCTCTCTGTTTTTGTTATTAAACTTGTAGCAAATTTACACACCCCCTCCAGTGTTTTTCTGTTTATGTGTTCACAGACTTAAGTTAAAGGAACATCACTAAACTCAACAGTACTTGACTCATTCTCTGAAAGACAATTGGAACTGGTGCAATCACTTCTTCCAAGGCTGATCAGAGCTATGTTGCCGTGTTTCAATTTGATGTACCATAAATGTAGTTTTTAAATAGTTTAATGACATAGGGTAATTGAAGTTGCACTAAAATTGTGCAACAAAGACAAGCCATTATAAGACAAAGAAAGAAAGGAAGGTATGCCTCACTGTACTTTCCTTTGGCCTGCAAAGCTGGAATTGAATGCTCATGACATCTTCTGGCCAATCTCAGCTGTACCACATTCTCCAACCCTGCCCCAGTCTTGGTACCTCTGACTCTGGATCCTGTGCTAAGAGCTGCAACTCTCTCCTTTGCTTAGTTGAATTGGCCGTGGGAGGGCACACCTATTGCTTTAAGATGTTGACTGTGACAGGGACTGTCCAAAGCACCTTGCTCAGTTTAAGATACAAAACCATCTCCAACCAGTCTTTCTTGTAAATCTGCACTTAAGTGTGTTGAGTGTCTTGCCAACATGTATAAATTCCTAATTGGAGATGGGTGGAATAAAGAAGACAAGCCAGACTTTTCTCTATGGAATCCAGTGACGGGATGAGACACAATGAGCACAAAAGTATGGGAAATTAGAATGAAAGAAATAGTGGTGCAACACTAGTACAGGACACCAAGAGAGGTGTGGAGCCTCTGTCCTTGGACAAGGTCAAAACCCAAGAGGACACGGTCCTGAGAAACCTACACTCCAGGTGACTCTGCTTTGAGCAGGAGAGTTGGACAAACTCTCTCCAGAAGTGCCTTCCAGCCCTTCTGTGATTCTGTGACTAGATGCAACGTGGCCTGAGGCTTGGAGAGCTCCAGCAATGAAAAAGCTGGGAATAGCTTAAAGTGCTTTCCAAAGAGCTTACCCAACGTTGGCATCTTATAAGTCTGCCTGTGGTGCAGCAGTGTTTGGAAGGATTTGGGGAGGGAAGGAGGAATCTGGGAAGCTACAGGGCCATAGGCCTGGTATTTGTTGCAGGCAACTGAGTAGAAACTGCACTGAATCCTAAACTTAGTGACTGTATGGATAAAGGTGGTGTTTTATGGATGCGTCAGCATGTGTTCTCTAAGGGAAGGTCAGCCTTCATTGAGGGACAAGGAGGAACTCTATCGTCAAATGAGGGACGCTTGAATTTGGTAAAGCCATTCAATGAAGTATCCGGCATAAGAGGGAGTATTCCCAAATGGATGAGTAAATTATTTTGTCAAAAGAGCGTGTGTGCAAAGGAGCCTTGGGAGCTGAAGTCTTGGGGTGGGAGGAGGCAGCTCTATGAAACTCTCAGGTCAGTTCTTATGGCAGCCACCCAGGCAGTGTAAGCACTGGGAATTCTTAGCGAAGGAGTCGGAAACAAAACAGCAATTGGTTTCCTGTCACTGTATAAAGCTTAAAGGGTAGTGATAATGGGGTTTCAATTCCCTTCTTTTGTGTTTGGGGTTTTTTAATTTTTTCTGATTACTTTCTAATTAGATGGGTTCTTCACAGCAGAGCCGCTTGACCCATTAGCTGCATGACCCTTGTTTCAGCCAACGTATTAGTGAACGTATGACGTCACATCCTCCCTGATTTGCATGTTATCTCCATGTGTTTGGACTCCATGTTTCACCATTTATTTTCAGGAAAAGGAAGTGCCAGACTGTAGAGTTATAGGTGCTCTCAGAGACACTAACTTCTTGAAAATCATGTCCAGCTGAGCAGTGACTTCTGTGGTGTCTTGAAAGCTGGGAGAGGTGAGTAATATTTGCAGTTTCTGTGAGTGGGACTTGTAGTTTCAGAGGAACACAGGGAGCCAGATTTCCTGTGTTTGTTTTGTGAAATGAATGGAATGGCTAATGCAGTATCTAAAATGTCCGCTTATCTGCTACAAAAGCAGAAATGTATTTCTAAATATATTAGAGTGCGGTTGTAGTAGAAGTTTCTCCTCTTACTAAAAATATGAATGTAACCTTGAAGCATGCTCACTGTTAGATTAGAGCAAGGCTTCCTGTCTTCTCTTCAGCAAAGGCTCAAGCCTCTCTCTGCTTTGTCTTCTATAGTTTACCAAGGTAAAAATGATTTACAGATTTCAACAGGCTGTGGTCTGGAGGGAGGGGAAATAGGGATATAAAAAACAAGTAGGTTTCGCTGCCTGTAACACCCAGAGCATGTGCTGGTACTTCTCTGCAGGAGAAGAAAATGTTCTGGGAAGCCAGAGCTCATGATTTGTATATCGGCTGCTTCTCCTCTGTCCCGAAAGCCGCAGTGCCTAGTGGAGAGCAGTGGTTCCATGCTGCTGCATTTGGAAACCTCTGAGTGCAGCTGACAAGTCGTTTTCTGGCTGCATGGAGAGCTTAATAAGTGATCCAGTTGCAGTAACCAGGTTTGAATTACAAATGGGATTGCACCAGCTGCCTTCTCTGTCCTGTTCCCTGTCTGTTTGGGTGCAGATGTTTGATTAATGATTCTGCTGTTTCCTGAAGCTGCCTTGTATCAATTCCCCTTGTACTCTCCATCCATTCTGCTATGCTACTGTGCCATGAAAAATAAGCCAGCCTCACTGTAGGGGTAGAAGGTTAATTTTGAAAGGCAGCAACTGCTCGTTCAATAGCCTGGGAGACTGAGGCCTCTTGATAGGAACTCTGGATAGGACAGCACTGGGGTTTTAGTACTGTGTTTGGGTTTAGGAAAGGACAGGTTATGTATCAGGAAAAAGAACTCTCACCAGGGCAGCCATTCTACATGATATTTGCTGACAGAGCTCCAGGAATATTCATAAGGAGTGTTCCTATTTCCTCGTCTCAGAAATTTTCCATATGGCTCATGCCCAGAATGATCTGAAATTCTAGAAGATGATAGATAAGGTCTCTAATGCTGTTCCCAGAGTTTGTAGGGCACCACCATGAACATAAGTCATTTGTGTGTCAAAAGCTGTACATCCTTCCAAGTGGGAAGGACAGATTACACTGACAATATACATGGACAGAATTGAGGATCAGTCTTACTTTGTAATATGCAGAAAGGAGAGACATGTCCTTATTTAGTGTTTTAAAGTGAGGGATCCAAACATGGGAAACAGTTTCCAATGTAGGACCTGAAGGTCCTGTGGCAATACACAGAAGCCAGGAGACCATTTCAGAAATGACCAAAGGGCCTAATTTAAGCTTGCTGCCCTGAAGTGAAGGAAGAAGAGTTCTGCTCGGCAGTGGCATTGTCCTGAGGCTTGTGATCTGCTACTGTCACTGTCTTTTTATTCTTTCTTCCCCTTCAGATCACGACGGTTGTCTTGGGAGAGCAGGCTCTGATAGGAAAAAGGCTGCCCAGGATGTCCGGCTGCCTGCCAAAACTGACCACGGTGCTGCCGAGCCATAGGCTTGGGGCTCTGTTTATCCTCATCTTTTCATTTTTGTTCTTTGCCTCTGTCATGATCTACTGGAGACCTAGAGAGGATGCTAAGGGTCAACTCTACAGCTTGCATACAGAAAGAAAGTGTGAACAATTTTTGCCTCACCTTCCCCAGCTAGCTGCTGGTGGGCCCCCTACTTCCCCAGGGGACGTGTTTTTTGTAGAGACCTCAGACCAAGCTAACCCAAGTTACCTGTTCACATGTTCTGTGGAGTCAGCGGCTCGGACTCACCCTCGGACAAGGGTTGTGGTGCTCATGAAAGGTTTGGCAAAAGGTAACGCCTTGTTACCCAGCCACTGGGGTTTCTCATTGCTGAGATGCTTCCCCAACGTGGAATTCCGGCCCCTGGACTTGCCGGAGCTTTTCTCAGGGACACCTCTGGCAAAGTGGTACTTGGAACCTGAGCACCAGAAGGAACCCTATTTCTTACCTGTCCTATCTGACGCCTGCAGAATTGCCATCATGTGGAAATTTGGTGGCATCTACCTGGACACAGACTTCATTGTGCTTAAGAACTTGAAGAACCTCACCAATGCCCTTGGTTTGCAGGCTCAGGGTGTACTGAACGGGGCCTTCCTGTCCTTTAAACCGAAGCATGAGTTCATGGAGCTTTGCATGCAGGAGTTTGTGGATAACTACAATGGCTGGATCTGGGCTCACCAGGGCCCAAGACTCTTAACAGATGTCTTCAAGAAGTGGTGCTCCATCAGTCATATCCAGGACAACATGAGCTGCAAAGGGGTGCACGCTCTTTCCCCAGAAGCCTTTTATCCTATTGGCTGGGAGGAATGGAAGAAGTTATTTGAATCAATCAGCTCCTGGGAGCTCCACAGGCTCCTTAAGAACACCTACGCTGTGCATGTATGGAATAAACTGAGCCATGGGACAAGGCTAGAGATCACATCCCAGGCTTTGCTGGCTCAGCTGTATTCTCAGTCCTGCCCTGCCACATATGCGAATATGAAGAAGGACTCTGAAGAGCAGTCAGGGTCTGCAATGTGACCTGTGGGCCCTTGGCTGCAGGGAAGTTCCACAGCCTGAAGGAAACGGAGTATTTGTCACCTTCCATGGAGCAGGTATTCTGTGTGACAGCTCAGTGATTTTGTACCATTTCCGATATGTGCCTCAGCTCCTATGTGCTTCCAACATGGACTGGACCTGAGTTTGGACTCTCTTGTTGTCCTTCAATAGCCCTTGATGCTGCAGGGAAGGGTTAACTGAAGGGTGCCTGTGGGTTCCTGCTCTGTTGCCTGAAAAGCCTCTCATGTGGTGTCAACAGCTGTGGGAACCCTTGGCTCGCTGGCTGTAATGTTTCTAAGTATGTATGTAAATGCCAGTCAGTGCTACAGGAGCTTCATTTCCCAGGTGGTGAAGATTCTTATGGCTGGTGAAGTATATGGGAATATATGAAAATGGCTTTAAGAAATGGAAAACATTTTAAGCCCTCACTCGATTCAATGCAAAATTTTCCAGAGGTACTTGTTTTTAAATGATTTTTTTTGTCTCCTGTTTTACATTCCACAGCAATAGGCTGGGTTTTCTTGTCCTCTTCGGGAAAACAAATAGCCATAAGCAGTTCTTTTACCAGCATGGGGACATGAGACAGTTACTATGTACAATACTCTCCTGTAGACTCAGTGCTTGGATGTGCAAGTGTGCTTCTCTAAATTGCAAGTTTGCAACACCTGAGTAATAAGATAGCACTGGTAGTCAAATAGTTAATAGGCTGAGAGTGATTATAGGGAATTTCCTTGTTGCTTATTTGCCTCTTACTGTTTCATAGGTAAAATAATAATGAACCCACAATAATGCAACTCAAATGTAAAGTACACAACCCCTTTTTCCTTGCATCTAGAATCATACATGTAATGACTGAATCATTAATCCTGGTAGGTACTTGTATGTGAATTCTGAGAAATGGTTCTGTTGGTCAGGAGTGTAGTTGTGCACCTTTTCTTAATGTTTAAGAAAGCACCAGCTTGGATGTACCAGGAACTGGGGTTACAAGGGGTGGGAGGTGTAGAAGACACAGGGATATTGGAAGGGATGAAAGCTATGTGGAAGGTTTTTTTTTTTTTGGAGGAGAGCTGACTGCCTTGGACTGGTGCTGTTTGTAGAATGTGCCTAAGAATAAAAAGCCCAAACTTGGGGTTCCGTATCATTGCCTCTGGCATGGCCATCTGTGGCCTTCTGGGCAGCTCCTATGTCACAGCAGTGTCTGGGCACGATGGGAGGGATGAGGGATGTAAGTCAGCTCCGGCATGGTGGCCACAGCTGAAATGGAAGCAGAAAAAAGGCAGAGCAGCCTCTCTCCATGTCCGTGTCAGGGTCCTTGGGGGGCCTGAAGAAGAGGAGGGCAAGAAGGAAGGGCACGTGCTGTGTGGAGCAGGGCAGGGGATGGCAGTGGGGGCAGTTGAGGTGCTGGTGGGGTTGGTCAGGATGTGCTGCCTGGAGTTGCCTTTGGCTGGAGAGGTGCTGAGGCAGGTACCTGCCTGCCAGCAGAGCTCCAGCTGCCATCTTTCACCACAGAGGACAGCAGTTCACCAGTGCCTCCTCCAGCTCCTCCTCTGGCTCAGCTTTCTCTAAACCACAGAAAATGGGGCTGGGCTGGCCCTCCCTCCTCCTGCTGCTGGAGCAACACAGGTCTCTGTGTGCCTGGGGACTGCATTCACCACTTCTGGGCAGTGTCGGGAGCAGAGTGGATTTGGGGTGGTCTATGCCTTGTTCCCTCTATTTCTGGGCTGGGCAGGAATAACCCATCTCTTGGAGAGGCATCTTGTGCTCCTGTGGGCCTGCATCCCTCCCTCCTCCATCTCCCCAGCCCTTTGCTTGGGTGTCGTAGAGCAGGGCAGCTACAGCTGTGTCAGCAAGAGTCATGCCAGCACGTTCTGTTAATGTGGTCAAATTCTGCCTCTTCTTCTTGCTGAAATACAGGCAGTTTCTTGGGTCAGCAATTAGAAGATATTTCTTTGGTGTTTTTTTCTGGAGGCTGGGAATATTTCCCAAGCTATGAGGCTGAGCAGCCCTTGGCCAGAGATCTCTGATCTCTCAGGGGTTGCTGATCCCTACCTATGCTATAGAGAAATACTGATATCTTAATGGCAATTTAAGCTCCTGTGGTTCAACTGTTGGAAATCCCAGTTGATTTCTGGCTTCACATTTGCTGTTTGTTTTTTCCTCTTGTGTTTTAACCACATTTGATTGTTTTTTCAGCATGTGCCTTTTTTCTTGGAAGAACTTCACTCTGAAGCAAAGATACGATCTGTGTAACTGTGCCAGTATCAGTGTTGTGAGTGAAATGCAGCCTCTTCATCATGTTTTTGCAGGAGATGAAGAAAAGAGCTAGTGTGCACCAGAATATGTTTTGGATTCTTGTAGCCATGAGAGATTGTTCCCTGCAGACCTTTTCTTCAGTCCTTCCCTACCCGCTATGTCATGGGCACATCAATTTTCACCTTCCAGTACTGTAGAGTATGATCTAAACTGCAGGCAGGCCTAGGTCAGTGGCGTCTGTGCAGAAGTCCCTTTATGGACAAGGTGCTCAGTGGAGTGATCCGTTGGCATGTTGCTTTATGGCCACTTCATTGTGGGATCCTGCAGCAGTGCTGGAACAAGTAGTGCTTTCTGCTTCATCTCTCCACCCTCTGGTGTGATTCTTTCATCCCTTCCCTTCCCTTCCCTTCCCTTCCCTTCCCTTCCCTTCCCTTCCCTTCCCTTCCCTTCCCTTCCCTTCCCTTCCCTTCCCTTCCCTTCCCTTCCCTTCCCTTCCCTTCCCTTCCCTTCCCTTCCCTTCCCTTCCCTTCCCTTCCCTTCCCTTCCCTTCCCTTCCCTTCCCTTCCCTTCCCTTCCCTTCCCTTCCCTTCCCTTCCCTTCCCTTCCCTTCCCTTCCCTTCCCTTCCCATTCCTGAGTTAGCTCAACAACATCACACTCAATCCACTCTGGCTGTTTCTGACACTGGGAATAGCTTTTTCTAGCTGCTCCTTGTGGACATAGGGTAGTGCAGAAAGAACCTGCTGTTAGCAGACCTGAACAAATCTGGGAATAAGAACTAGAGCGAGCAGCTCTGAAGTTGAGGACAAGGACACCAGCTAAGTCTGCATGGACCACGTGGCTGCCTTTGACTGGGGAATAAGGAGCAGACCTGGCTGTGTGCTGAGTTTGACAGCTGACATGAAAGGCTGGTCCCATGCTGGACACAGGGAGTTCTGGGTTAGCTCTTGTGCCATTCTGGGGGTGGGGCTGCTATGACTTCAGCTGGGCCAGCACCCAACTGAGAGCTCAGTATGGTTTGTAGGAAATATTAAAGCCCAGGTGCAAGCCAATGCTCACAACTAGAGATTAGACTTGAACGGCAAATCTATGGCTTTTGTCCATTTCCAGTAACTGCAACCAGAACCGAAATTCCAGAAGTATACGAAAACAGCAAGGGACAGAATGCTTCCGAGTGAGTCTGACGCTGAGCTCTGACTTGCTTCCTTAACCTTTCGCCTTGTGAGGCTGCTGCTAACAGCCCGGTCGCCAGCTGGTTCCAGCTCGTTTCTTTTTCTCT
The DNA here is from genome assembly GCA_033558185.1 of Dromococcyx pavoninus. Lineage (NCBI taxonomy): Eukaryota > Metazoa > Chordata > Aves > Cuculiformes > Neomorphidae > Dromococcyx > Dromococcyx pavoninus. The sequence goes on along the minus strand of JAUMJL010001150.1, from coordinate 26,760 downwards.
CGAACTCCTGCTGCAGGCTTGCGAGCAGAGGCTCGTCTGTGCCACTGGCACTAACGAGCACATTGCTGCCCCTGGCTCACTGCTCCTGGCAGTGACTCAGGTGCTCCATACCACATGGCACAGCACGTTCTGCCTGGCCATATAAGCTTTAAGGTAAAGGTGCGATAGCTCCTATCACCAAAGCAAACATTTCTTCTGTGGTGGTACATTGGCTTTGTGACTACTGCCAACTGCCTGTACTTGTCAGTCCAACAGTTGCTATTGTATCCGTATGTAATCAGGATGGAAGTTTACCTGCTGTTTTTCAAAAGCGGCCAAAGAATGCAACGCACTGAGCCTTATGTTGGGCTTTCCACAAAACAGTTCTCTTGTGCATGAATACTGTAGAAAGACCTTAAGGAGTGAAGCTGAGGAAATGCTAAATCTTTGTGATTTCTGGTGAGGATGAACGAATAATGAGCTATTTCCTTGCCCTGCACCTCAGTAGTGGTCTGATTAAAATCTTAAGTCTAGTATTTCTTATTAGTCTTGGTAGGGGTCTTAATTCCTGGGGCAGATGAGAGCTGAGTGGCACAGCACTGAGCTCTGGGCTACAGTGCCCTTCTTGGTGACTGGATACCTTGGCCACAGAGCCATTGCTACACTTGGTATGAGGGTCTGGCAGCCATCAGCAGGGTTCAGAGTCTTCTTAGTGGCTATACTTGTATCTGAAAGTGGTCTTTTCCTGCTGCTAGTGTTTCTTCTGGGGTTAGTGCTTACTTGCACTGTTCTGGTGCACCACTGCACTACCTCTGAGCTTGCTCAGCAAGGAACTCACATTATAAGCTGTAGCTAACAGCACCATTAACATCAGAAGAACCACTTAGAATCATAGAATGGTTTGGGTAGGAAGTGACCTTAAAGCCCATCGAGTTCCAATCCCCCTGCCATGGGCAGGGACACCTCCCACTAGACCAGGCTGCTCAAGGGCCCCATCCAACCTGACCTTGAACACTTTCAAGGATGGGGCATCCACAACTTCCCTGGGCAACCTGTGCCAGTGCCTCACCACCCTCAGTGTGAAGAATTTTTTCCTAATGTCTAATCTAAACCTTCCCCCTTCCAGTTTAAAGCCATTCCCCCTCATCCTTTCACTACAGCCCCTTCTAAAAAGTCCCTCCCCAGCTTTCTTGTAGGCTCCCTTCAGGTGCTGGAAGACTGCTATGAGGTCTCCCCAGAGCCTTCTCTTCTCTGGGCTGAAGAAAACCAACTCTCTCAGACTGTCCTCATAGCAGAGAAGCTCAAGCCCTTTGAGCATCTTTGTAGCCCTCCTCTGGACCGGTTCCAACAGTTCCATATCATTCTTATGTTGGGGATTCCAGAACTGGACACAATACGCCAGGTGGGGTCTCACAAAGCAGAGTAGAGGGAAAGAATCATCTCCCTCACCCTGCTGGCCACGCTTCTTTTGATGCAGCCCAGGACATGGTTGGCTTTCTGGGCTGTGAGTGCACATTGTGAGCTCATGTTGAGCTTCTCATCAATCAGCAACCCCAAGTCCTTCTCCTCAGGGCTGCTCTGCATCACATTGTCCCTCATCCTGTATTGATACTGGGGATTGCCCCGACCTAGGTGTTGGACCTTGCACTCAATGGTGTTCACACAGGCCCACTTCTCCAGCTTGTCCAGATCCCTCTGGATGACATCTTGTCCTTCTGGTGTGACCACTGCAACACTCAGCTTGGTGTCACTTGCCAAGTTGCTGAGGTGTGCTTGATCCCGCTTGTCTATATCTTCAATGAAAATATTAAACAGCACTGGTTCCAGTATGGACCCCTGAGTGACACCACTTGTCACAGGTCACGGGTCTCCATCTGGACATCCAGCCCTAACTTCTCTATTATAAATCCATATGCTGCCATTCTCAAATCACGTTGTCACTGGGTACAATCTAATCCTGGCAAAGGGTTACTGTCTGAGAAAATAACAACTACTACCGTTTTTTTTACATCTGAATAAGTTTTTGAGCAAACTCACTTCACTGAAATTGAGCATGCCTGGTTTTTTGAAAGCTGTTACAGCTCTGTCTTAATTCATTCAACAAGTTTCCAACTCTGTCTAGGTGTAATAGCATTACTGAGGATTTTCCACTAATCTCAGGCTACTGCTTATTGTATTTAGGGTGACAGAAGCTGAATTGAAGCTTAATGATGTTGCCATTACTGGATGTGTGATTTTCTGTTTGTGGCCATTACTTAGGTACCTCATTGGTTCTCTGTGTTCCAAATAACAGGGTGATGCTGTATATATTTCAGTGAGAGGCCATCACTTCTTTAGTGATTTTGGAATTAACAGCTATCAAAATTGCTATACCATTCCTCCCTGCAGTCTGTTTATTTTTTGCTGATATCATCCTCTGACTTTTTGCTGTGGCTTGCTTTTAATTCTTCTTACCCCATGGAGTGTCTATCCAACACTGCATTAGAGCTATACGATCGAGTATTTTCACTTTTCTTTCTTTTATTTCAAGAGACAAATTAGTTCTAAAAAACATGTAAATGAAATTGGATGTTGCAGGGTTCACTCTGGAAAGGTAAAGTTATGATTAATTACAAAAGAGAAGAGTGCCTTAAGTGTCCTCTTGTTCTGTAGCTGCAGTATCTTCTGGCTCAGTCTAATACACCCATTGTGGTTGCAACACTTACTCTCATCTCGCCTGAAATATTCACGTATGTGTGGTGTGCCGTTCTTCTCTAGGGTCAGAAGGAGGAGCTGTAAAGCTGTTGTTAAAATGCTAAATATTAATTCCCCTGAATACTAATGGAATTAGGTCGTGGATTTGTCCGTGTTTGTCATTGCTGTGCTCTTCCTTCCTAATAGAATGATTAGTCACCCTCTGCCTGTTGGTACTGTCAAATCTTACCTCTTCCACTCTTGTTGCTAATCCGAAGAAAATGGAGATCTTTGGCTCTTTTCTTGAGCAGCTACCTGGCTATGCAGCAGCACTTTGCTGGACATTTTTCCTCTCTGTTTTTGTTATTAAACTTGTAGCAAATTTACACACCCCCTCCAGTGTTTTTCTGTTTATGTGTTCACAGACTTAAGTTAAAGGAACATCACTAAACTCAACAGTACTTGACTCATTCTCTGAAAGACAATTGGAACTGGTGCAATCACTTCTTCCAAGGCTGATCAGAGCTATGTTGCCGTGTTTCAATTTGATGTACCATAAATGTAGTTTTTAAATAGTTTAATGACATAGGGTAATTGAAGTTGCACTAAAATTGTGCAACAAAGACAAGCCATTATAAGACAAAGAAAGAAAGGAAGGTATGCCTCACTGTACTTTCCTTTGGCCTGCAAAGCTGGAATTGAATGCTCATGACATCTTCTGGCCAATCTCAGCTGTACCACATTCTCCAACCCTGCCCCAGTCTTGGTACCTCTGACTCTGGATTCTGTGCTAAGAGCTGCAACTCTCTCCTTTGCTTAGTTGAATTGGCCGTGGGAGGGCACACCTATTGCTTTAAGATGTTGACTGTGACAGGGACTGTCCAAAGCACCTTGCTCAGTTTAAGATACAAAACCATCTCCAACCAGTCTTTCTTGTAAATCTGCACTTAAGTGTGTTGAGTGTCTTGCCAACATGTATAAATTCCTAATTGGAGATGGGTGGAATAAAGAAGACAAGCCAGACTTTTCTCTATGGAATCCAGTGACGGGATGAGACACAATGAGCACAAAAGTATGGGAAATTAGAATGAAAGAAATAGTGGTGCAACACTAGTACAGGACACCAAGAGAGGTGTGGAGCCTCTGTCCTTGGACAAGGTCAAAACCCAAGAGGACACGGTCCTGAGAAACCTACACTCCAGGTGACTCTGCTTTGAGCAGGAGAGTTGGACAAACTCTCTCCAGAAGTGCCTTCCAGCCCTTCTGTGATTCTGTGACTAGATGCAACGTGGCCTGAGGCTTGGAGAGCTCCAGCAATGAAAAAGCTGGGAATAGCTTAAAGTGCTTTCCAAAGAGCTTACCCAACGTTGGCATCTTATAAGTCTGCCTGTGGTGCAGCAGTGTTTGGAAGGATTTGGGGAGGGAAGGAGGAATCTGGGAAGCTACAGGGCCATAGGCCTGGTATTTGTTGCAGGCAACTGAGTAGAAACTGCACTGAATCCTAAACTTAGTGACTGTATGGATAAAGGTGGTGTTTTATGGATGCGTCAGCATGTATTCTCTAAGGGAAGGTCAGCCTTCATTGAGGGACAAGGAGGAACTCTATTGTCAAATGAGGGACGCTTGAATTTGGTAAAGCCATTCAATGAAGTATCCGGCATAAGAGGGAGTATTCCCAAATGGATGAGTAAATTATTTTGTCAAAAGAGCGTGTGTGCAAAGGAGCCTTGGGAGCTGAAGTCTTGGGGTGGGAGGAGGCAGCTCTATGAAACTCTCAGGTCAGTTCTTATGGCAGCCACCCAGGCAGTGTAAGCACTGGGAATTCTTAGCGAAGGAGTCGGAAACAAAACAGCAATTGGTTTCCTGTCACTGTATAAAGCTTAAAGGGTAGTGATAATGGGGTTTCAATTCCCTTCTTTTGTGTTTGGGGTTTTTTAATTTTTTCTGATTACTTTCTAATTAGATGGGTTCTTCACAGCAGAGCCGCTTGACCCATTAGCTGCATGACCCTTGTTTCAGCCAACGTATTAGTGAACGTATGACGTCACATCCTCCCTGATTTGCATGTTATCTCCATGTGTTTGGACTCCATGTTTCACCATTTATTTTCAGGAAAAGGAAGTGCCAGACTGTAGAGTTATAGGTGCTCTCAGAGACACTAACTTCTTGAAAATCATGTCCAGCTGAGCAGTGACTTCTGTGGTGTCTTGAAAGCTGGGAGAGGTGAGTAATATTTGCAGTTTCTGTGAGTGGGACTTGTAGTTTCAGAGGAACACAGGGAGCCAGATTTCCTGTGTTTGTTTTGTGAAATGAATGGAATGGCTAATGCAGTATCTAAAATGTCCGCTTATCTGCTACAAAAGCAGAAATGTATTTCTAAATATATTAGAGTGCGGTTGTAGTAGAAGTTTCTCCTCTTACTAAAAATATGAATGTAACCTTGAAGCATGCTCACTGTTAGATTAGAGCAAGGCTTCCTGTCTTCTCTTCAGCAAAGGCTCAAGCCTCTCTCTGCTTTGTCTTCTATAGTTTACCAAGGTAAAAATGATTTACAGATTTCAACAGGCTGTGGTCTGGAGGGAGGGGAAATAGGGATATAAAAAACAAGTAGGTTTCGCTGCCTGTAACACCCAGAGCATGTGCTGGTACTTCTCTGCAGGAGAAGAAAATGTTCTGGGAAGCCAGAGCTCATGATTTGTATATCGGCTGCTTCTCCTCTGTCCCGAAAGCCGCAGTGCCTAGTGGAGAGCAGTGGTTCCATGCTGCTGCATTTGGAAACCTCTGAGTGCAGCTGACAAGTCGTTTTCTGGCTGCATGGAGAGCTTAATAAGTGATCCAGTTGCAGTAACCAGGTTTGAATTACAAATGGGATTGCACCAGCTGCCTTCTCTGTCCTGTTCCCTGTCTGTTTGGGTGCAGATGTTTGATTAATGATTCTGCTGTTTCCTGAAGCTGCCTTGTATCAATTCCCCTTGTACTCTCCATCCATTCTGCTATGCTACTGTGCCATGAAAAATAAGCCAGCCTCACTGTAGGGGTAGAAGGTTAATTTTGAAAGGCAGCAACTGCTCGTTCAATAGCCTGGGAGACTGAGGCCTCTTGATAGGAACTCTGGATAGGACAGCACTGGGGTTTTAGTACTGTGTTTGGGTTTAGGAAAGGACAGGTTATGTATCAGGAAAAAGAACTCTCACCAGGGCAGCCATTCTACATGATATTTGCTGACAGAGCTCCAGGAATATTCATAAGGAGTGTTCCTATTTCCTCGTCTCAGAAATTTTCCATATGGCTCATGCCCAGAATGATCTGAAATTCTAGAAGATGATAGATAAGGTCTCTAATGCTGTTCCCAGAGTTTGTAGGGCACCACCATGAACATAAGTCATTTGTGTGTCAAAAGCTGTACATCCTTCCAAGTGGGAAGGACAGATTACACTGACAATATACATGGACAGAATTGAGGATCAGTCTTACTTTGTAATATGCAGAAAGGAGAGACATGTCCTTATTTAGTGTTTTAAAGTGAGGGATCCAAACATGGGAAACAGTTTCCAATGTAGGACCTGAAGGTCCTGTGGCAATACACAGAAGCCAGGAGACCATTTCAGAAATGACCAAAGGGCCTAATTTAAGCTTGCTGCCCTGAAGTGAAGGAAGAAGAGTTCTGCTCGGCAGTGGCATTGTCCTGAGGCTTGTGATCTGCTACTGTCACTGTCTTTTTATTCTTTCTTCCCCTTCAGATCACGACGGTTGTCTTGGGAGAGCAGGCTCTGATAGGAAAAAGGCTGCCCAGGATGTCCGGCTGCCTGCCAAAACTGACCACGGTGCTGCCGAGCCATAGGCTTGGGGCTCTGTTTATCCTCATCTTTTCATTTTTGTTCTTTGCCTCTGTCATGATCTACTGGAGACCTAGAGAGGATGCTAAGGGTCAACTCTACAGCTTGCATACAGAAAGAAAGTGTGAACAATTTTTGCCTCACCTTCCCCAGCTAGCTGCTGGTGGGCCCCCTACTTCCCCAGGGGACGTGTTTTTTGTAGAGACCTCAGACCAAGCTAACCCAAGTTACCTGTTCACATGTTCTGTGGAGTCAGCGGCTCGGACTCACCCTCGGACAAGGGTTGTGGTGCTCATGAAAGGTTTGGCAAATAGTAACGCCTCTTTACCCAACCACTGGGGTTTCTCATTGCTGAGATGCTTCCCCAACGTGGAATTCCGGCCCCTGGACTTGCCGGAGCTTTTCTCAGGGACACCTCTGGCAAAGTGGTACTTGGAACCTGAGCACCAGAAGGAACCCTATTTCTTACCTGTCCTATCTGACGCCTGCAGAATTGCCATCATGTGGAAATTTGGTGGCATCTACCTGGACACAGACTTCATTGTGCTTAAGAACTTGAAGAACCTCACCAATGCCCTTGGTTTGCAGGCTCAGGGTGTACTGAACGGGGCCTTCCTGTCCTTTAAACCGAAGCATGAGTTCATGGAGCTTTGCATGCAGGAGTTTGTGGATAACTACAATGGCTGGATCTGGGCTCACCAGGGCCCAAGACTCTTAACAGATGTCTTCAAGAAGTGGTGCTCCATCAGTCATATCCAGTACAACATGAGCTGCAAAGGGGTGCACGCTCTTTCCCCAGAAGCCTTTTATCCTATTGGCTGGGAGGAATGGAAGAAGTTATTTGAATCAATCAGCTCCTGGGAGCTCCACAGGCTCCTTAAGAACACCTACGCTGTGCATGTATGGAATAAACTGAGCCATGGGACAAGGCTAGAGATCACATCCCAGGCTTTGCTGGCTCAGCTGTATTCTCAGTCCTGCCCTGTCACATATGCGAATATGAAGAAGGACTCTGAAGAGCAATCAGGGTCTGCAATGTGACCTGTGGGCCCTTGGCTGCAGGGAAGTTCCACAGCCTGAAGGAAACGGAGTATTTGTCACCTTCCATGGAGCAGGTATTCTGTGTGACAGCTCAGTGATTTTGTACCATTTCCGATATGTGCCTCAGCTCCTATGTGCTTCCAACATGGACTGGACCTGAGTTTGGACTCTCTTGTTGTCCTTCAATAGCCCTTGATGCTGCAGGGAAGGGTTAACTGAAGGGTGCCTGTGGGTTCCTGCTCTGTTGCCTGAAAAGCCTCTCATGTGGTGTCAACAGCTGTGGGAACCCTTGGCTCGCTGGCTGTAATGTTTCTAAGTATGTATGTAAATGCCAGTCAGTGCTACAGGAGCTTCATTTCCCAGGTGGTGAAGATTCTTATGGCTGGGGAAGTATATGGGAATATATGAAAATGGCTTTAAGAAATGGAAAACATTCTAAATCCCCACTTCACTCAGTGTAAGGTTTTTGTTGTTTTCCAAATGTTTTTATTCCGCATGATATTTTTCGAGTACTGTTTTACATTGCACAGCAAGAGGCCAACTTTTCTTGTCCTCTTCAAGAGAACAAATAGCCAAAAGCAGTTCTTTTGCCATTGTAAGTAAAGATTCTTGTTTTGCTGAAGAAATTCTTGTGGGATGTGCATATCTAACCAGGCCTTGTTATACTCCCCGAGTGTAACAGCATCTGCCTGTTTCTGCATTGCTGTGATAAGGAAAAGTGTTATCTTCCTTTCACTGGAGTATTGAACACATTGTGGAAGAACAGCAGCAGCAGATGTGACATCAGCAGAAGGAGCAGTGACCAGGTCCAGGACTAGAAGCAGTGCCCCTAGGGACATCATATTACTGTCTCTAGGGATCTAGTCAATGGTTGATTCATCTAGCCCTAATGAAGATTACACAAGCAGATAAATGCCTGCAGGCATCACTGCAATGGAAACACAGTGCCTGTAGCATGGACAAGATAGGTGAGCTAAAGCTGACCATGGCTTCTCAAAAACTTGGGCAAAGCTGATGCAGTGATAGACCTGCTGTTGATCTGATGACCATTCTCACATCTGAATGCATTTCCTGTTTGTCCAGAGCACTGTAATTGTAAAAATGCATTTAAATCTAATCTCTTGTGATATGAGAAGAGGATAAAAAAAGCATACTGTGGTTCTGCTTGTGCCAAATCAATGTTCCTGTCTGGAAGGCAAAGTGTATGCAATGTGTTTTTATTGCTCTTTCAGATATGTAGTAGCTAACAAATAAGAGAAATATGTGCATCAGTTTTTATACAGCCTTTTCCTAAACTACATTATCTGCTGAAAAGTACAGGGTTATCATGCAGTAAGGAAGACTTATGTAAGTTTATGGATGAGCAGTATGTTTCAATGTCTGTCAGACACTAAGCCACGGCACACTATTGATTAAACACTCTGTTGCAGACCAAAAATGAGTGACTCAACAATTATTACTCAGAATGAGTTATATGAAACAACACATCAAATTACTCTGCTGTCTGGTCCCGTATGTGCACCCCCCCGAGCCCCCTCCCAAAAAAAAGAAGTTGCCTGATCACTGTAACCACTAGTCTTCACTACTGGTGCTGAGGAGTACTGGATATGCTGTTCCAATGTGGTGCCCATGGCGATAAACAACCAGCTGTAGCTCATATTCTTCTATCTTCACTGTTTCACGTGTAACTTTTTCTTCAGACAGCAGGAAAATGATGGTGTAAAGTGCAAATTCAAACTCCGGGCTGACACCAATAAAGGTGCTTCCAATTGGCTTGACCGAGCCCTTCCAGCTGAACTGGATGCTCAAAACTTGGTCATCTTTGTCAGGCTGAAAGCATAAATAAAACAACGGAATAATCTCCAACACAGCCGTGACCAGGTGGATACAATTTCCACCACGAGATTTTTGAGGGCATCGCAAGATTCAGTTATCCTTGCTGTGCCACGTTGCTGTTGCTATAGCTGGAGCACAGCTTTTTTCTTCTCCTCTGGAGCATACATTTATCTCAATGATTTATCTCAATTAAGCTTCAATAGTTTTGCATTTCTGTAAACACCAACACTGCTTTTTTAAATAGTTTTTGCAAAAGAGAAGCTGGACTTGAGGGCATGTTAGTATTTCTTCTGCTTACATACACCTGGCCAAATTAGGTTCAAAGCAGTTGAGCTTATCATTGCATCGTTGTGCCTTGATTCATTACTACATTTTCTCTCTCTATCCATTACTTTTACTTGCTTGTTCTTACCTTGGTTTTGTTCTTCTGAGTGACATATCCCTTGTAGTCAATTTGGTTGCGCTTTTCCTGAAGGTAAAATTGCACCCAGTTGTGCAAACCTAGGATCTGTTTACCATGCCTTGTTTCTCCAACAAAAACATGTTCAAACCCACAAGAATCAGGTCTGTAATAAGCCAAAGAATAAAATATAGGTCTTATGAGTGTTACTAGTTAAATTAGTTATATAAATAGTTTTTATTTAAATATTTATTTTATTTAAATATTTAAATAAAAAATAGTTAAAATTGGCAGAGATGGAAGGCAAGAAGAGGAACAAGCTTGCTTACGTTGATTTAATAGAATCGTAGAATTGCTTGGTTGGAAAAGACCTCTGAGATCATCAAGTCCAACCATACCTGTCCACTACTAAACTTTATCGATGAGTACTTCATCTACACATCTTTTAAGTGTCACCAGGGATGGGGACTCAACCACCTCCCTGGGCAGCTGTGCCAGTGCCTAATAACCCTTTCGGTAAAGCAATTATTTTATTCATCTGGATTTGTTGGGGTTTTTTTCTTACTTTGCACAAAATTTGCAATTAAATCTATTCATGAAGTCTAAATTTGTATTGATGAAGAACGTTGCTAGCAAATGCCACAGATGCATCGCTGTCACTTTTTAGATTTTAGCAAGGCCTCTGGCACTGTCTCCTGGAACAGCTTCACAGACAAACTGATGAAGTACAGATTAGAAAAGTGGATGAATGTCTGCAATTGAAGGCCTGTGATTAGGGACACAAAGTGGAGCTGGAGGCAGTTCACCAGTGGTGTACCCCAAGGGTTAGTATCCAATCAGTAGGTCATTAAACATGATCTGTGTGGGTGCATAATTTAGGCCATATTCTGAGGCTGTCTCACACTTCAGCATCTGTAACAGATGAAACTCAGGCCTATATTTACCTAAGTCAGAATAGTGTAGAGACTATCCATCAAACATACCTGTCTCCTTCTTTCCTGGCATAGAGCTGGAACCAGATGTCATAGAGCTGATTCTTGAAATCGGCATGGTTTGGCTTTGCTAGGTGTTTTTTAAGCAGGTATTCATGAGCTAGCTGAAATATAGAAAAACAAGATATATATACACATTTTACTTTTTAATTCAGTGTTTTCACTGACTAAAAAAGATCTGTTACTCACTTTCATGACTTCTGTTGCTAAGATAGCATCTAGAAAACAATTGTTTTCAGCTATTTCTTCTGGAGTCACTACTTCTGCTATACCAGTTGATGTCTCATAGTTGTCCAACAAAGAAATGAAGGCTGCAGAGAAAGAGAAACTTTCAGCATGCTTGTCCTGATGAACAGGCCATATGCCTAATCATACCCGTGATGCAGTCATTAGAGAGTGCTATCATAAAAAGATGCCACATAATATGCTTTTACACCCCTTAGAGAAAGACATTCCTCTAAATGTGAAATTTCATTCTCAGGTACACTGTTGGGTGTAGGTCTAGAGGTGATGCAAGGCCAGACCATCACTGTACTTTTTTAAGATAAACAGTTTGCTACTGAGCTTCCTTATGGAACCAAGTCCTGAAGCAATAATGACCTCCTATGAAAACAAATCATATCTGATCATCAAAATGACACACATAGGCTCATGAACTTGTGCTATGCTAGCAGAAGGCTTTGTGGGCATTCCTTCAGTAGAGGAATAACATAGTATAAACCTATGTGAGATGGCTTGAACGTGTGGCCACTGAGTGGATGGTTAATTTTCTCCTTTGCACTGCTTTTGCCACCAGCTCCCTCTTGCCACTTCATCTACTTGTGCTCTGACACTCAGTGGACTGTGGAGGCTGATTCAGCACATCAGGTTGATGGAAAAATACTCAATGTCAAAAACCTAAATCATTTCCTGCCAGGTTAGTGAGCTGAAGGAACTCAGCGTAGAGTTCAGTGAGTACCAGAGCTGCCCTCACTCAACGTGGGGCAGTGTGACTCACAGAGGAGTGGGGGGGACAGAGGAAAAAGGTGCTCCCCATTATGCTGGCTGTTTGAACACCTTAATGAAACTATCAGAGGGAAAGAAAAGTCAGGGAAGGAAACATACATTTATAGATATTCTTGAAGTATAGCCCCAAACAGAAATGCAAGAAGTGTCTTTGGACCTAGTACGATCTAAAAGGGTTAGAAGCTGTGAGAAAAAAAGGAAAGATTACTTTGGTGTATTTTTCTATAAATGAATAACATCAAAGCAACGACAAGAGTCTCATCCATTTCACTTTGTTGTGGAAGAGCCACAGAGAAATTCAGATTTTGGCTAAGGCACAAAAGGATGTTCTTCCCAAGGCTGAGGCTACAGGCAACTTCCATGCAAATGTTGTGGAAATTACCTTCAAATGATATCCAGCCCGATGATCCTCAACACCATCCAAATTATATATGATGTTATATTTTAGGCAAACACATAAAACCCAACACAGATTCTTGTAATTAACACCATTAACAAAAGAATAGGTCTCACTTGCAAAAGTTTTTATGCTCTTCAGGCGTTCTTCATTTACATTGTGAAACAGATGTCTGGCTGCATTGTCCTGGACAGCACTGTCACCTTGCTGTGCAGCACCTGCTCTTCCCTAGGAGAAACACCAGAGTAAAACAATGAAAGAAGTAAGATAACCTTAGAGGAGACAGCGCCTGCCTTTATAATAATCAACACAAACCCCATAATGCTGTCACGATTCTTTGTTAGGAAAGTTCTTCCTACAAAACAAGAGAAGACATTACAGAAGAACTGACAGCTTAAAGAAAAAAGACATGATCTCTGACACTGCAAGAGCCTGAAATGTCTCTGTTACCTCGTTTTCAGAGATGATTATGATGACCCATGTGATAGCTCAGTTCTTACAGTAACCAGCTATGCTACTATGCTATATATATATATATCATAAATGATAAAGAGAAGTAATATAGAGCCAAAGCTCCCTCCCACTACTTATAAATAAAATGGAGTCTTGGGCACCTTCCTTTCCTGCTCATTTGTAACCCACAGACTCACTGCATTTACTTTATGAGTCCATGCCAGTACAGCAGAGGGATTGTTTCTCCTGAACCCCTGCTCCCTGTGCCAGCCATTCTAATTCTCCTCTCCTTCATGACAATGCTTAAGCAATCCCAACTCCTGAGCAGGCTCCCTCAGGCACAGCCTCTGTTTTCTCTTTCTGACTTCCTGAGCACAGCCCCAGCCATTGTCCCAGTGCCAGGGAGATATTGGGATAGTTCTGAACAGCTCCAGCAGCTTTGGACTGCTACATCCTGGTGCTCTGAAGTTTTCAAAGACTTCTGGTTGGCCACATTTAAGGGCATTTTAATCAATGGTATCAATAAACACATCCAAAGGAGGCTTTTCTGACAATTTTCAAACTTATGTTCTAAAAAAGGCATTCTAAAAAAGGAAAGAGGATAAAAGATGAGCAGCAGTTTGCTAATATGGGCAAGGGGTAACTAGAGCCTTGTTCTCAGAAATGGAGAAACCGTATGGGAGAAGTTTTCCCCACTCACATTTTAGCTTGAGCTAAGTAACACCTTTTCAAGCTTACCAGCAACAGAAAATTGTATCTTCATAGATTACCAGGTTGAAAGGGACCTCAAGGATCATCTGCCAACATTTCTTGGCAGACGCCAAGACAAGTCTAGACAAGATGGCGCAGTACCCTGTCCAGTTGTATCTTAAAAGTGTCCAATGTTGAAGAATCCACCACTTCCTTGGGGAGATTATTCCAATAGGTGATTGTTCTCATTGTCAAAACTTTTCCTCTTGTGTCCAATCAGAATCTCCCCAGGATTAACTTGTAGCCAATCCTGTACTTGTACTCATCTTTTCCATGTGACTCCTTGTAAAAAGGGAGTCTCCATCTTCTTTGTAGCCACCCTCTAAATACTGGAACATGGTGGTAAGGCCTTCTTTTCTCAAGGCTTTTCTCTTAGCCTTTCCTGATATGGCAGGCTTCCCGGTCCTTTGGTCACCTTTGTGGCACTTCTCTGGACCCTCTCCACCCTGTCCACATCTTTTTTGTATAGCAGGGACCAAAACTGAACACAATATTCCAGGTATGGCCTGACAAGCGTTGAGTAGAGTGGGATGATTACTTCTTTATCTCTGCTGGTGATGCCCTTGTTGATGCAACCCAGCATCCTATTGGCTTTCTTTGCCATAGCAGCACACTGCTCACTCCTGTTGAGGTTGTTGTCCACCAGGACCTCGAGGCACCTTTCCACTGAGCTGCTCCCCAGCCTGTGCTCCATTTCTAAATTATGTTTTCCCAGGTGTAAGATCTTACACTTGTCATTGTTGAACTTCATAAAGTTCTTGTTAGCCCACTCTTCCAGCCCAGCCTATCCATATCTTCCTGCAGAATGGTTCTCCCTTCCAAAGTGTTCACTTCCCCACTCAGTTTGGTATCATCAGCAAACTTCACCAGGGTACGCTTGATCCCATCATCCAGATCACTTATGAAGATATTAAATAGCTGTCATGGTTTAGCCCCAGCTGGTAAGAAAGTACCACGTGGTTGCTCACTGACTCCTTTCCACCCCCCTCCCCCCGGTAGGATGGGAAGGAGAATCAGAAAGGAAAAGGTAAAATTTGTGGGCTGGGATAAAGACAAGTTTAATAGAACAGTGGAATAAGAGAAAAATAATAACAATAATAATAAAAGAATATAGAAAAGTGAATAATGCACAGTGCAATTGCTCACCATCTGGAAACTGATGCCCAGACCACTTCTGAGCAGAGATTCCCCTGCCTCCTGGCCAGCTCCCGCAGTTATATACTGAGCATGACCTCATGTGCCACCGAATATCCCTTGGCCAGCCTGGGTCAGCTGTCCCCTCCCAGCTTCCCATGCGCTCCCCACCCTCTTTTAGGCAGGCCAGTACGAGAAGCTGAAGAAAATTAACTCTATCCCAGTTGAACCCAGGACAAAACTGTTGTGCCCAATATGGATTCCTGGGGAACCCCACTTGTGACTGGCTGCCAGTTTGAAAAGGAGCTATTTACCACCACACTGTGGGCGCGGCCTGTCAGCCAGTTCCTCAACCACTACATAGACCACTTGTCTAGACTGTAACACATCAGTTTCTCTAGAAAGAGGCTGTGGAAAGCCATATCCAAAGCCTTATATTTTATTATATATCTTATCATATGAGGCAATGTTGAAATAAAGTGTTTGAGCACTTGTGTGAGTACAAAACTGGATACTGAATATTCAGTGACCTGCTGCAATTTGTGGCCAAAACACGTGGTCATGTTTGCACTACACTGAGCTGGCAAGAAGTGAAATGGCTGCTCATGAAATCTGATACCCACTTACCTTACAGTTCCCTAGGACTGGTGGCAACAACCCTGAAACCCTCCTCACCCACACCTCTGTGCTACTCCATGCTTTCTAGGACGGACTGAGGAATTATTCACATTCCTCATTTATTTCCCCAAGAATGATTTGGAACCTATTTCCCCTTCTCCCTCACTGTAAGTCACCTAGACCAAACACACAAGCAGTCATACACACAGAGAAACATCTAGGATGGAGGGGACCTCAGGACATCTCTATTCCTGTTCAAAGTATAGTCAACAGGGAATTCTGACCATATTACTCAGGGTATCACCTTGTTGGGTCTTGGAAACTTCTGGAGGTGGAGATTTCATGGCTTTTCTTGGAATCTTGTTCTGGTTGCATTTGTACTTGTTGAATTTAATGATGTTCCTTCCTTAGCCTATTCCTACAGCCTGCCTGTGAAGCCCTGTGCTTGAGCACACCAACTTCATCACCACAGTTTGCTGTCATCTGCAAAACTGGAAAGTTGGCACTCCATCTCTTGCTCCAGGCCACTGATAAGGATATTAGATGTTACATGATCCAAGACAGAGAGACTCCACTTGTAACCAGTCTCTGGGCAGTGTGGCCCATTAATGTGGTCTCTTTACTATTCCCTCTCCTAAGTGATTCTTCATCATTAGGAAGTCCTGCCTACTCCATTAGTGGAAATGATGAAGCATAGGCAACTGTTTCAGCAAAAGGCAGTTTTGCAGATACCTCTTCCTACAGTACCAATACTGCCCTTGATCCTCATGTGACTTAGCAATTGGTTACCTGCAAATCAATTGTGTAGTCTTTCCCAGGCATAAGGCGGTGAACATCCATATCCCACATCTCATTGAAAAGTTTAGAAAGTTCATGGTTGAAGGCCTTCCTGTCAAGAAATCCAGAGAAATATCCATGTTAAAAAAACACGCTTGCTGTTATTTCTCCAAGTCACTTCTAGAGATTTCTAATGTCACCCTGTGTTCTGGATACCTGCTTGTCATCAAGAGAGATTTCTCCCCACACCTTGTTGCCAGTGCTGCTCTAAGAAACATAGAGTTTACAGTTCATGTTTATTCCTAAAGAATGCAGGCAACCTGTAAGGAAACTTGAGCCTTCCCTAAAGTTATTTTAGAACGTATTTTTACAAAGTTCTTGTTAAGACTTCCTGCAGTTTTTCATGCACTGCAATAAAAATGAAGAAGTTGGTGTTTCATTCAGGAAGATTCTGTGTACGAACCAGAGGCAAGCAGCAGATTGTTATCAGTATGCAGCAACACTATGCAACCGAAAAGTAAGCAAAGAATTCTCTCAATGATGCTTTTCTAGCAGCAATTGTATATACAGCCTTCCTACCTGTTTTTCCTGCAAGACTCCACACCAGAGGCGCTTCTCTTTGCCCATGTCTGTGGTTATCCTAGCAAAAAGTGTGATGAAGGGTGACTGAGACTCTAAACCAGAGTTGTCAAAGTCATTTTCACCAGGGACCATGTCAGCCGGCTCCTGCAGCGTAACGCGCGTCACACGCTGCACACGTGACTGGTGCTGGCAGGAGCACAGGGACAAGGAGCTTGGTGCTGCTGCTGGGTAGAAACAAGGTGCCGGGAGGATAAAACAAGGTGGAGGGCTGGATTTGGCCTGCAGGCCTTGTGTTTGCCACCCGTGCTCTAAACACAGGGTCTGCATAGAGTAAAACACTCTCATGCACTGATCACTGATGCACATATAAACCTACTCAGGCTGGCCCTTTCCTCATTTTAATGGAATTTTGTCCTGCATAATAGTGTATTGTTTTCAGAAGTCTATCCATCCATATATCAACAAAGTTTAGGAAAGGCTGTTATTATGATGAAACACCCAAAGGTAGCGCCAGTTCCAACGGCATTATGTCCACACTAACACATAAGATCAAGACAAAGAACAGAGTGAAGAAAAAGAGGTGTGGATTAATCTTCACATGACTGACATGGCATTCTGGCCTGCATCAGGAATAGTGTGGTGAGCAGAACCAGAGAAGTTATCGTCCCCCTGTACTCGGCACTAGTCAGACCTCATCTGGAATACTGTGTACAGTTCTGGGCCCCCCAGTTTGGGAAAGATGTCAGGATACTGGAATGTGTTCAGAGGAGGGCAACGAAGATGGTAAAGGGGCTAGAGCATAAGCCCTATGAGGAGCGACTGAGCGAGTTGGGGCTGTTTAGTCTAAAGAAGAGGAGGCTCGGGGGAGACCTCATTGCTCTCTACAGCTACCTGAAAGGAGGTTGTAGTCGGTCAGGGGTTGGTCTCTTCTCTCAGGTGACCAGTGACAGAACTAGAGGGCATGGACTCAAGCTTCATCAGGGAAAGTTTAGGCTTGATGTGAGGAAGAAGTTCTTTACTGAAAGGGTGATCAGCCATTGGAATGCGTTGCCCAGGGAGGTGGTGGAGTCGCCGACCCTGGAGGTGTTTAAGGGGAGATTGGATGTGGCACTGAGTGCCATGGTCTAGATGATGGTTGGTGTTAGTGTTGGGTTATAGGTTGGACATGGTGATCTCAGAGGTCCTTTCCAACCTTGTCATACTGTGATACTGTGATACTGTGATACTGTGACAGTTGAATTAATCAGTTACAAACCAGCACAGGCATCAAAGCCCAGAGAAGAACCGCTTGGTAATTTTGAATTTCTCCTCCAAAGCAGATCTTCTCAAGGAAAGAAAAAATGTGCAGAAATTTGTCAACTATGGGCATTTCTTTCAAATAGCCATTTGAGCAGATTGCCATGATTTTAACAACTGGTTCTCCCAGACAGAACCAAGACACCTTCAAGCCCAACTCCTAACTTCCTGACTGATTCCTGTTATGTCTTATCCTTCTGTTCTGGTGAGGATGGAGATATCTGCTGCATCCTCCAACCAGTGGCAAATCCCATGCTCTCTAGCAGAAAGAGCAAACAAAAATTGTGGTAAGGTCTTCTGATAAGGTGGTCTTGATGTGAGGCAGCTTGAGAGCCAGAAAGAGCAAAAAGTGAGTCAGGCAGACACCTGCCCCATTGTTGGCAGACAAGGAATAAAGTCATAACAGAAAAGAGGGCATTAAACAATTAGTGGGAGAATAGTCTAGAAGCAGTACAGAAAGATTTTATGTGCCTTCCTCCTGTCTTGTGCTGCAATTCATGGCTGGCTCAGAAACTGCTGGTCTAAACTCATATTGAAAGAAACAGAAAGTGGCAGTGTGCCTGGAGAACTGAGACTTCCCCCCCATTATTGAACAATCTTTTTTTCTCCTGAAATGGGATGGCACTAAGATTAAAATAGTGAAAAGCATACGCAATCTGCATTTAATGTTAAGAGAAAGTTAGCATTGAAAGTTTTATAAGCTGATGCTGAGGGCTGCCAAGAGTGAAGATAAAGCTCTTAGTTCTGTCCCCTGTACAGACCCTTCCAGGGCTGGTTTAAAACCTAATCATGCTGATCAAACAGAAGAACATGTTAGACAAAAGATGAAAAATTAATTTAAGCAGGTGTGTTTGTATAAGAATGGAATTAGTCAGAGGCAAAGTGAGACTTACTGAAGTGGAACAAGAACAAAGTTTCTTAAGGAGAAGAATTGAAAGGACTTAATAAGTGATGAATTCTGAGGACATGAAGACCCCATGGAAAATTTGAAAGGCATTGTACCTTACATAATTGGGATAAGAATAGTATATAAATCAGCTTGCAACTTTTTATCTTCGCTATCCACTGCCGTGGTAGCCCAACTCTGAATTGTAAAATTAAAGCAAATTAGTGATATCCACAAGCTTTGTCGATAATTTTTTTTTTAAACTTAACTCCTTGAGAGCTTGTTGCCCAAAGGAATTTATATCCCTGAATTAACAGCCAAAAGCAGCCAGTTCACATTAATGCACCAGAGGATAAACTGCAGCAGCTGAGGAGCACAAAGAACTTAAACGATATTCATATCATACTCAGCATTATTTAGAGTGGGAAAAACAACCTCTTACAGAAGGGCAGGGCAGACAACCCTAACTATTTTAGTTGCCACACCTCAGTCTGCCTGCAGCTGGGAACATGAGCCATCACGTACCTCAGCTACACTGGAGGCACTCGCAGCCTGGTTTTGCTCAAGCACTGTGATACTTTGAGATCATTGTTGATGGGAAATCTACAAGATCACTTGAATTTTGAACTGGCCTTGAACAGGTGTCAATACAGAAAGAAGGAAAAGGACTTAAAATTCTAATACATGAGAGCCAAAGTATTTGTTTGTTGCTAGGGTTAGACACAAATATGAAGGAAGGTTTTTGCTTGGAGCAAGTACTTGCACGGATCTTCCTGTGGAGCAGAAGGAGGCTGCCACATAGGAGCTATATTCAACCCTTGTCCAAACTGCAGGCTCTGCTTATACAGCAGAAGCACAGCTTGTGGCATCACGTTATCAATACTTGACTGTGCAGCCCAGAAGAGGCACCTGCTCAGCTTCACGGGGAGTCAGCCTCACGGCGTATCACAGAAGCCACCAACAGCAGCATTTTTATTTATTTTCAGCTGTACCTGCACATTCTTTCTAGAGTTTTAAGAAGAGCAATTCCTTCTCAGAAGAGCTTATAAACTAACGCTAATTCATTTCACCAGCTCAGCTGAATTGTCAAGAACAGGATCAGCAAGTTCACAGAACAGTGCCGGAGATGTTTTTTAAACTTCCAACACCATTTATATTCGTGTTACCTTGGACTGACCTAATTTTACTGGATTACTCTTCTCCTGGGTTCTGGACCCTCATGTTGTCTACTCCTGCATCATCTTATCCCATCTGTTCGAGTACCACCATATTATGTTTAATACAGTCTTTACTTTGGAAGTAACTACCAGCAATGGATAGGAGCCTGCTGTCTGTTGAACATCAAGGTATGTGAAATATTAGGGGTGTGTCAGTTTTTTTTTTTTAATATGTTTTGTTTCATATATGTAGTACTTTATATACGTATGTTTTCTATGTACGTATTTTGGTAAAAGTTCCCTATACAGGAAATCTGTCATCCCTTCAATACCGACTGCTTGTTCTTTGTCTGCTCTTGGCAAATTTGTCCTGGGTTTATAAAGGACTGTAGCACTTTGTTTGATTTTTCCTTCTCTAGAAATGCTATGCAATACTTCATGAGGTCATGGAGGCAAGTTCAAGGTGTCTACTCAGGAGAGGGTTACAGCAAAAACGTACCTACAGATTTCAAACCTCCAACTTATTTAATAAATATACTTCTACTAAATGTATTCCTGCATTCAGAAAATGTATCCCAAAACTCTAAAGTCAATTTTATAAAATTGAAGCATTTTCTTTCATTTTCCTCTGCTAGGTGCTACCACGATATCATGATGGACTTTTCCTCTCCTTTTTAGTGTCCCTTTACTTTTCAAACAGAGCAGAGCACCTGTACACATTGTAACTGAAGATTAGAATAAAGAAAAATATATTCCTGCCAAAGCAAAGAACTTGTTTAGCAACTTATACAGTCATCTTGTAAAAAGCACTTTCTGGACAGTACTGCTTTAGAAAAGGTCCATAAACTTAGCTTACATATATGAGGTGAGACAATTTCAAAGAGAAGAAGCCCAACACCTTCATGCAAATCCATGACACACAGCATTTATGTAAGGTTTTCCTGAAAAACAGTATTGTGTTTTTGATACAATTGTATGTATGACTCAAAATAGAGATTTTTATCATTAATTCTCAACCCCTCCCTATGGTGAAATCTCTCATTTGTTTGAATAAATTATTTCTGTGCAAGAAGTCTGGGCGATTGCATTTTGTCCAGTTGGAATCTTGCTTGGATGTGCTGATGTGTGCAAAGCACCACCCCAATTACAAGAACACTTAGTCTGCACTTGCAAGAGCTGAGGCAACTTTTGGAGGAGGATCTTTGCAATAGTGACTCCAATTAGCAGCATAGCTAGAACAAAAAAAAATAATCTAATATCTCTATTTTATGATAGCCTTCAAGTGAAATATTCACATGGTATGTCAGTTTTTTCCAAGTGATTTTCTTGCATGAATTTCATTCTGTCCAAAACAATGTCCCAATTTATTGCTATAAATCAGAAATGACTCAAGACATGAAGAGAATTAAAGAGTCAGTAGTGAATCATGTAAGCAAGTGTCAAAGCAAGAAAAACATATATTGCAAATGGGTCACAGGGAGCCCTGCAAAGAAGGTTTGATTGAACATCTTCTTAAAGTAAATTTACCTTCAGAGATTCTTTGAACAACATCCAATTTTAGAAAAGCCTTTAATTCCTTGTCCGTGGCGGGGGAGTTGGAACTAGATGATCTTTAAGGTCCCTTCCAACCCAAACCATTCTATGATTCTATGAGTCTATGATTCTATGATAATCTTGGCATGGTGATAAAAAGCGTTTGGCAATACTGATGACCAGCCATTTACAAGGAGTTTCCAACCATTAAAAAAATTTGTTCAATTGTTGTGAAAGATATGCATCAGCTTCTATGTTTAATAGAAGATACAAGCAATTCTCTTAATCGTTCTCTTATGCCACTATGCATGCCTTTTACTTGAGTGCAGTGATTGTTTTCTTAGTTTAAAATTGGTATACCAAAGGATAAATAAGACAGGTTTTGTAAATGGAAGGAAAAGTTCATTGTCAAGAGACAAACATAAGAGCGGGCAGTTGCACGGAAACGCTCTGACAGGGTCCTGTGTGGGTAGATGATATTTAGAGAACCGATTCTACATTATCAGCTATGTTTAAGTAAAGTCTGATCTAATGCAATCTAATCACCTTACTTTAGCTAAAACATCTTATGATTAAGTTGTCTCACCAACTTTTTATGCTGAGGTAAGTTAGTAGAAAAGAACAGAAGCAGGGTTATTGCAGTGCTGCATTTCACATAACTTCCATTTATACGTCTCCCAGATGAATATATCCCATCTCCACTGCCCTTTGCATTAAAGAAAAATTAGTATGAATTTCTCTTACCCACTAGCCATGCCAGGAGGAAGTTTTTCTCATAACAAATACACTGGGCAGGGAAATTGCAATTTGAAGCTCAGAAATCCTTCTGGTAGTCCAAGGCACGGAGCTGTCTCCCTCTTATACTCCCTGTGCCCTCTAAGGACCGTCACTCAAACAGACAGGCAGCTCAGGAAGGCAAGGGAAAGGCAGGAGGTGCCAAAACCCACAAGAAGACGTGGAGTGTAAGGACAGTACAACATCTCACGCCTCCCTCAGCACAGGAACGCTCAGACCAGGAAGTCAGAGCCACCTCTACCAGGTTCCTGCTTTGCCTTATCACCACAGACAATCAGTATGTTTAAAAACACAGAAGGTAACAGCAGAGAGACACACTGTGACTGCTGCCTTCTCACACCTGACTTTTCAGATACAAACACGAAATCCTTGTGAGAACTTCAGACACGAGTCACGGCATTGTTTCTGGAGATACGTTGGATTATGTATTACCAGATTTTAGATCTCTGCATGAATTTTGGGCCCAGAAATAAGCTCTCCAAGGCTGAAAGCCTTGGCTGAGATGGAGAGGCCATTCTAATCTTGCTGTTCTAGATACAGTTATTATTTGAGAATAGAAGGGAAGATTATAACAGATCAGGGATCAAAAAAATTATAGGTGTGAAAAAAACCCACCCAACGTATGATTCTCTATTTACAGCTGCAATTGCTAGTTGCAACCTTGTAAATACTAGGAGGCATTATAACAAGAAAATGTTTTACAAAGGCAGTGCTTCATATGCACCAGTGGAAGCAAGTGGTGGCAGGTGCCAATAAGTACAGGTACCCCATTCAATTCCTGTCCTGGGAAGCATGCATTCATGATGTAGATAAATTAACCTTCAGATAGTTTAAAGCTTATCTTTTTGTTTGATCAATACTTTTAAAATTTTCTTCTTCTTAATAATTAATTCCTGAAAAACATAGCTTTAGATTTAAACCTATATGTACAGGAGCCCAAACGGTTTGCTGTTAGGCCCTGTTTATACAAATGGTTCTGCAGCTCTGGTCCATGTACTCCTTCAAAAAATCATATTAAAGCCATACAAAGCTGCAGGTAATGAGGATGCCTGTCACATGGAACTGCCTAGGGGACAGGATGTGCAGCCAGCTCACGTAAAAGTGAAGCTTCTTTCTGACTCTACTGGGGAAATTAATTTATCTAAAAATTTAATATCCTTAACAGAATTTTTTTCTTTACCATTTTTTTTGTTACTATTTATTGCAGTTCTAGGTAAGCAAGATAAGTGACAAAAATACAGTGCCTCTGTTTATCAACTGAATGCAGGAAGTCTTTTCGTAGGTTTTCATTTAAAATACAAAAGCCAGTGGGCATATTCTCTCCATAAAAAAGTTGCAACTCCTTTATTTACTTCAGTAGGAAGAGCCCATTTGGGAGCCCAGGGAATTTCCACGCATCATCATCACTGGAGGCAGCAGATTTAAGTTGATCTCTGGTAAAATTACAGGTCAGATCTGTAGCATTGCTAGCCATTTCATAACCAAACGTGTACTTAAATCTGTCGTAAAACTTCTGTCCCATGATTTAGCTGCTGAGCCAAGAAAAACTTAAAAGATCCCACAGAGTGTTAAATGGTGCGTTTGCCAACAGAAACGAAGCACTGCTCCCAGGCAAATGAGATCAGCACATAATCTAGATTGTTCCCAGGCCTAATGTAGGCAATAAGAAAACCTGACTGTCCAGAAAGCGGTCTTGCTCACACGATGGGTTGGCTTTCTCTTCTGAAGGGATCAGGCAAACCAGAGCAGTGTACGTTTGTTGCACAGGAGCTGCGGTCAGGCTCCCCCAGTTCTCTGTTCCTCTTTTCTGGCACAAGGGAACAAAGAGAGTATTTTGCGCTGTCTCACTAGCATGTGAACAGCATTTCAAAAGGAATGGGGCAGTAGTCTTGTGGAAGACGCTGTGCCAATTCAAACTGCCACCTTAAGCATCAGATGCTGCCCTTTCCCAAGACCAAAAAATCCCCACTGAATATGACCTGTTCCTAAAGCACGTAGGCAGCTTTGTGCATTTCCAGCCTCAGTATTTTGCTTTTCTAACCAAGGTGGCCAATGCAAAAGTGCTGGTTTGTTGCCTCTAGTCAGATATCTAAACTTCCCTGAAGAGGGAAAGGGCTCATTCAGAGCTAAATTAAACCTCTTTGGTGAATCTAGAAAGGGTGAGTGAGAACATAGTGTTTTAAGGACTTCTATACCAAAGCAGCCAGGGCTCACGTGTGCACAAAGCACACATTTGCGCTGGACAGACTCACTCAAAAAAGCTGGCAGCTAGAACAAACACTGTGCAGATCTACAGCAGGCTCAGTCCTTTCTCAGGAGAAGCCAGAGCACACCTTTGGTTCATATTTGTGCATGGATAAACCTGAGTTTGCTGGACATTTCCGTGGGGGTTTTGGCTATTGCTGCCAACTCTCTGCAAGCTGACCATCACTGAAAAGCGATGGAGATATAGGCTGGGCTGATCAGTGGGAAACTAGCCAGGTCAGAGCTCACCGAGAGCCGGCAGTGGGGACGTTGAGGCCTCCAACCTTCTATAATTACTAATTCTCGAACTGGAGCCTTACCTGACAGATTGTCTCCTACCAGTCTCCACGGTCCCTATGCCCAGCCTGTCTCTTAGTTACCTCCCCGGTTTCCTAAGCCTCAGCTTCTCAGTCCTGAAGTCCTTATCTCCAGCCAATGATGTTACAATCCTTCTGCTTACTAGGGAATTTCTGGTGCAGCAGCAGTCCTCAAAGAGAAAAGTGATAAATAATTACACAGCCAGGCATGTTTTTGTCATGGAAATGCCAGGAATAAATAACTCATTTCCTGGTGACTTGCTTACCTTTAGTGTGGTCTGTTGACCTGCCTTTGTTTAGTAGTGCTAATTCCCAGGTTTGATAGGTAAACTATGGTTGACTTATGAATGTTCTCACAGCCAGGTGAGCTGCCTGCACAGAGAGCAAACCCAGATGCTGGGAGAAAGCAAGTGTCTGGGGGTGCAGGTGCCTCAGTAACCCTGTGTGAGCTGAGGGGCTAAGGGAGGGAAATTTTTTACTGTTTGCTTTTTTTTTATCTTAATATTAGGACTGTCAAGCATACACCTTCCTTGGTTTTGTAAAGAGAAACTGTGTCTAGGAATCATTGAGGCCTGCTTACTGCAAGTTAGGACACATTAATTAAAGAGCCCTGAAGCGTTTCACATATATGCATTTGCTTATTAGCACTCACAGATGTGAACCAAGATTTTATGCAACCTGGCCAAAACATCCTTCCTTGTTGCACAGCTCCGTTCTTGTGCTTTTCAGATAAACATCACCATTAATCAATCAGTCTGTTTGCCATCACCGGCCTAGATGAGATGGAGTAGCTTGACAGAAGGATTCAGAAGTGGCAGTGCTGGGCTTCCTGGCACCCCAAAACCTTTCTCCTTACTCCAGATTGTGTGCATGTGCTGGCTCTGAAGCAGGACAAGCAGGTGAAGTTAGAGTTTGAGAAGTTCAGCCTAGGGAAGAGAAGGCTCCAGGGAGACCTTATAGCAGCCTTCAGGTACTTAAAGAGGGCTACAGGAAAGCTGAGGAGGGGCTTTTTATCAGGGAGTGCAGGGATGAGGATGAGGGGTAGTGATTTTAAGATGAAAGAGGGGAGATTTAGATTAGACATTAGGAAGAACTGTTGTACTGTGAAGGTAGTGAGGCACTGGCACAGGTTGCCCAGAGAAGTTGCAGAAGCCCCATCCCTGGAGGTGTTCAAGACCAGGTTGGATGGGGCTTTGAGCAAACTGATGTAGTGGAAGGTGTCCCTGCCCATGGCAGGGGGGTTGGAGATGGTTGATCCCTGCCAGAGCAATCCATTCTGTGATTCTATAAGTTTATTTGATATAATAATGATAATACTGAATTTTGTTGTTTACATACAGAAGTTATTGTCTTATCTCGAAAAGATAAGACATTATTTCTGCAGCTAATAATGGGCGAAAGAGCCTTCCATACGCGTTAGGATAACAGTGGGCCCGCTGAAGTGGCAGTACTAATAAAAATCACGCTAGCGTGTGCGCTCTGCATTGCTGTGGGGAGGCATGCAAGGAAAACACGCAATGGAACACAGTGAAAACATGACCGCAGGATGTTATTTATGGTGTGGTTTCCACCGGTGACGTGGAAACCACCAGCTGCGCCCCATGGCCACTTCCAGCAGCGCCGCCTCCGGGACCGTTTCCCAGGCCAACGGCCCGAACAACGGCAGGAACATGTGCCAAGGGAGGGTTAGGTTGGATGTTAGGAAACGGTTCCTCAACCACAGGGTGGTGGAGCACTGGGACAGCTCCCCAGGGAAGCAGTCACAGCACCAAACCTGACAATATTCCAGAAGCACTTGGACAATGCTCTCAGACACACGGTGTGAGTGCTGGGGTTGTCCTGTGCGGGGACAGGAGTTGGACTCGATCCTCATGGGTCTCTTCCAACTCAGGGCATTCTGTGATTCTGTGAACGTGGGCAGCCCGTCTGCGGCCTCCTCCCTCCCCCGGCGAGGCCCCCGCTACCGCAGCCCCTTCCTGCGGCCCCTCCCCGGTCTCGCCGCCTCCGCGAACACCGCGCGCCCCCTGGCGGCAGCGCCGACACTCCGCGGCCCCGGGGG